>VUQG01034992.1:32117-45847 GCA_015106755.1 Etia nguti
CAGGTGCCCCCCCCCCCCCCCCCCGCCTTTCTTAGCGCTTTTGATTCTAAGAATAATAAATTTAAGTTATTGCTGTTAGCTTCTTTTGTTTTCACTCAAGACCATTTCAGAGGTCACTGCAGTGACTGGCTTTTACCTGTGCTTGACTGCAGACAATTCCACATCATCAGGTGCGAACATTACATCAGCAATTCAGCAGAAAGCTGCCAGTTTTATTCTGTTCTGAACCACATCATCTATGGTAGTGATTTTCAAAGCACTCCTTGTTGATTCAGTGGTCTGAACCAGAACTGGTTCATTCAAAAGACGTGTTGCCCATTGCTCAATACCACACTAGCGCTCCGACGACAAAGTCCCACTCAGTGAACTGAAACACTGCTACTGAGCTATATTCCTCATAATCAACCAGCTAAAGAAATTGGAATGAGCCAGCACGGTGGCAACGCAGTGGTGCGGTTAGCACGGTGGTTAGGACACTTGTCTCACAGCAAGAAGGTCCTGGACTCAAATCCAACAACTGGTCAGGGCCTCACTGTGTGGAGTTTGCATATTCTCACTGTGTATGCATGGGGTCTCTCCGGGTACTCCGGTTTCCTCCTACTGTCCAAAGACATGCAGTTAGTGGGACTGGGTTAACTGGGGATTCTACATTTCCCCATAGGTGTGAGTGTGAGTGTAAATGATTGTCTGCCTCTCTGCGTTAGCCTTGCAACACACTGGCATTGTGTCCAAGGTGTACCCAGCTTCTCGCGCTATGGCAGCTGTGATAGTCCCTTACCCCACCTGCGACCCTGAACATCCTGAATTGGATAAGCAGAAGAAATTGGATGGATAGATGGTTTTGACAAACATCCAAATCTCAATTTATAAAGCCTAATATTTTAGATGGTATCTCTCTCAAAATATCAGACAAGCTGTTTTTTTTACACTGATCTACAGTTTGACTTCACTGACTGTTACTTAAGATAATGTTTTCATATTGGCATAATGACTCTCCATTATTTCAAGTACAGTGGTACTTTAAAGTTTTGATCATGTGGCTTTCTAAGAGTAACCACCCGAAGACTTGGGCCATCATCTCAGTGAGTGAGTTCATCTCTTAGAGCTACACCTGTGTTCACAGAATCTGGGATTGCCGTACAAAACCAACATTTGCTCCAAGGGATACACTTAATCAGTCACAGGATGCAAACAAATCAATGACTTGCATCGCTTGCTCAGTGAACGAGTGCATCCCAGTACATTAGCCTGCAACTGACGGAGAACGTGTCATTTCAGGAAGTGATTTTGCTCAGTTCGTTTCCTCAAACTGTTTGCTCTTTAAGGTGCGCAATTGTAACAACACCACCCTGTGCAGATCGTCTGTGAATGCATGGTGGAGGCTGGTTGATAGACTGGGATGAGAAACTAGAGGACAGTGTGAGGAAAGAAGAGGGTTGTAGCATTATGAGGGTGTTGGAAGTGTGCAGTCACCCAAACAAATAGCTGACTCTGTATTCCTCCAGGCAGAATTAGGTTACTTCTCCAGTGAAGCTGCCCAATAAACTGCGCAATGAGGTTAGGGTCATTGACAGGCCTCAGATCATCACTTTACCTATGTGTCATTGTGTGTGTGTGTGTGTGTGTGTGTGCGCGCGCGCAAGCATGCATTAATGAGTGTATAGCCATGATGCAAGGAAAATCAAGAAGAAAGAGAGGCAGGAAGAAAAGACCGAAACAGAAATTGAAAGGGAGGTGGGTGAAAAAAGAGGAGGAACACTCAGAGTGAGACACCCACCGTCACTGCTTGCGAGAGCTTAGCCCAGTGGGAGAGCCCATGCCACCATATTAGATTTTCTGCCTTATTGCCTCAGCCAGACTCTCTCGCCCCAGGTCACTTTCTTGTATAAAGGGACATGCATTACTCCAATCTCCTGGAAACCATCCAGATATGTTGATCCAAGGCCAAGGCTTTAATATCAACCAGGTAACCTCTCACTGTGCACCCCAACTTAATTCAATTCAAACAACTTTAACAATGAACGTGTCAATATTGGAAAACATTAGCTTCGATAATACATGTGGGTATATGCCATTTGAACAGTCACAGGTCCCCAGAGATCAGCGAGATTTATCTTAGCAGGGACCTGCATCAGCAGCCACATCACCTCTCATTTAGTTCATAAAAGAGGAACACTGTGTAGCTAAGGAAGCCTCCTTCACTCTTTTTTCCAATCAGGCCAATGTTATGCAGATTGAGATCTCACTGTTTTTAAAGAAAGGACCAAAGAACATATATAAAAAAGTGATTATTTATTGCCTTTACTATTTTGCTATCTCGTGAAACCTGAATGATTAATGAAAGGCAGTTCATATCACAAATGTGCAGACTTGCAAATGATTTAACATGACGTAGCCAAACACTGCAACACTCCTGATGCCTTTGCTATAGATTAGCTTTGCATGTAGATAAGATTGACACGGTGAGTCGCGGACGTGAAAAATATCCCAAAGACTTAGTGAAATAAAGCATGCTCATCATTTACTCTAACGTTATCCCAAATATAACCTTGAACACCACGCTCATTCAGGTAATATGGCTTACAGGAAAGGATACGGCAGAACTCCTGGCCCTGTACAGTGTGTAACAGATGGGGATGCGGCTCTGCAGGTTATTACTGATGTCTGGAAACAAATGAGGAAATTACGAACAAATGCTATGACTCATCTATCATATGCATCCGTGACATGCCTCAGCGTGTTCTAATGCGCACGAGTCTTTCTAATCCCCTTTGTGCAAATTCATATACTGAGCTGAAACCGTGAATCAATATCTGAAGAAGCCTTAGCTACATTCAATTTGTTAGTTTAGCTGCACTGTGCCATTATCAAAGAAAAATCGTTTGCATTATGCTTGTTGCATTTGAAGTCCGTGTGCTGGATGTGTACCTGGGTGAACTCAGAAAAGATGATTGGGAAGGATATACATGAAAAAAAATCCATTATCGCTCTTGTCATTTGCATTTTCTTTAAACAGAGAGCCACAGCAAGGTTTTCTAACAGCAGCACTGCCAGGAAAGAAGTGACTGAACTCTCTGTGGCATGATATGCAGAGACTGGGGGAACAAAGGATGAGTAAGAAAGACGTTTGTGTGGCAAATTAAACAGAGATAAGGGTTCTCTCAAAACAGATGAGAGAAAAGAGGCATTTGCCGAAAACCGAAGTCACTCCTAGGTCATGCAGACAGACGAAAAACAAGCTGAGACTGCTGCGGAAGCTGTATCAGCTCTATTGTTATCTGCACGGGGACCGGTAACAGCCTTTTCTCTCATATATGGACAAATGGAGATGTCACTGAAGTCTGAATTCATGAATGGCATTTCCAGAGGAACGGCAGCTTTAACGACTCAAAATTCCTGTTTTAATAGAAAAAGACTAAATTATGTAACTTAATTCGCTCTGCTACATTTAAAATCCACTGGGCTTAATCTTGGTGTAGTATAGAGACTAGTCGGAGCTATGAGACACGAATTCCACCCGTCTGATCAGCTCTACGGTGCTGCAGTATCAGTTTGTTTAGCTGAATGTATGGAAAAGAGACGAGGCTCTGGAAGCCCAGGCTCACACTTCTATAGCACAGATTACTCTCCAGATAACATTTTAATTCAGGGCAATGATTTATACATTTTCTATATAATAACCAATGCCAGGCCCGTGATGCATTACATTCCACTGTATAAAAGGTTATTAAACTTGTAATATTTGTTTTTCAAAACGGGATGGATATGTTATTTTTTACTTTTGTTTAATTATTTAGAAATCTATAATTGAATAAAATGCTAACTTTATTAACTGCAGCACTGTGGTGATGCAGTATATAAATCAGTTTGCTTCACTAGTGGCTCCATGACTACATTAGCACTTTGGTCCCCTGACTAACATTAAGACAGCGAACATGTTCACGATGACACTCACTGATTGAATTTTAAGTCATTTATGGACAGAAGATCTAGACAATATGAAGTATGCAAATATAGTGTCCACATCCTTCATGTGCAAATGGTTAGCCTTCTTTATAAAGTTCAAGGCTTGTCTTTTTAGATGGAACTCAAGCATATCTTGATAAAAAGTGGGTAGGGAGAAAAGTAAACACATCTTCCTAAACACCAGACGTCCATCAGCCAGTCGTTGATTTGAGAAAAAAACCATTTCCCCTAACCTCTAAATCAGTTTACAAGTAAAAAATGCTTGAAAGAAAAAAAACAAACAAACCTTGAATTTAAACTGATTTTCTGCCATTTACCAACTTATGTTCAATTTCAGTTTTACTTGTTACATGTACGTGTCATGGTCCTGGATCTGTTCCCCAGAGTTTTCAAGGTCTGTTTAAATATCTTTATGTTGTTAAGTTTACATTTCACGTATTCTTCTAGAACTTCTCCTATATCTATTGTAGGTTATGTTTAGAATTTTCAGTGTTTCCTAGTTTAGTTATTCATGTTTCTAGCTCTTAGTTTCTTGTCTTAGTCAGTTCCCTCTTGTGTACTGTTTATCTTTGTCTTTTCTCTGTATGGTCTGGTAGCGTCCCCTGTCTGTCATTTTCACAACCACCCCTTATTTATATGTTGTCTCCCTTTGTCCATCGTTAGAATGTCAGTCACTTTCCTCTTATGTAGCCTCAGTGTCCCTGTTTCCTTGAGTCCTTTCCCAGTGTAGTTTCTGTTAGCATTAGTTTTTCAGTTTTCGTTTGTATTTTATCTTCCTCCTTTATTTTGTACTCAGACCAACAGCCTAAATAAACGGCTTGCTTTGGTTTACTACAGTTTACTTCTGAGTGTCTGTGTTTGGGTCCTCACACGCTGCAATATTTGAGCTGCGCACTCCGCAGCTCATGACAGCAAGTTAAGACAGGGTCAGCATTACAATGAAATGTGTTTGACAAGACAAAAACCAGGCCACACAGCATCAGAAAATTTTGCAGGATAAGTGAACTAAAGCAATATGAGTTTAAAAACTAATATGGAAAAAAGTAGATACAATAAAGAAGAACAATAAAAAAGACGCCATAAATAGATAAACATTCTTGAATTTACACATCCCACTCCCCACGTCTGCCTGACAGTAAAAAGTAGAATAGCTGTTGTGCTGGATGGATGTGATCCCTGATAATACTGTGGGCCTCACGCAGGCTCCACTGGACCTAGATGTCCTTATCTGGAAGGAAGGCTCTTGCCAGACTCTCTGCTGCCTCTACCACTTTCTGCAGTCATTTCCGGTTGTTTGTAAAGAAACAAACTGGCTAATTAATGCATCTCAGTGGTTCCTATAGTAGTGAAAAGTAAAAAAGAAATTTTAGCTCTCATTGGTGCGTCCATGCTGCGGCATAACCTAACTAACACTGACCTCATCTGGGCTGTAACTGGTCGCTCCAAAAGTTTTGAAAGACATTGAGATCACCAAAAAACAAAGACAAAATAAAGAAATAAAAATATTAATGCAATAATCTGTCACATGTGTCTTTTAATACATCATCTTAATAACATTATATTTGGTTGTGCAATGGCTGTGATCAGTCAGTCACAAAACAGAATAAAAATAATAATAATGGACTTTTTGGTTTATCTAAACTTACTATCTCTATGCATTATATGAAAAGGTGGTGTGGTGGTGGAGAAATTAGAACTGCTGCCTCACAACAAGAAGCTTCCAGGCTTGAATCTTCTTGGCGTCTGAGGAGTTTGCAGAGGTGTTGAGGAGGAAACAATGTGTTTTCACTTTCAACCAAATTTGGACATATTTTCATCGATGTGAGAAAACAGCTTTTCACCGTTCAAGCACATCTGATTGTTGCTCTGACGTCTGGTAAAATCATTTTCAGCATCTTTTCAAAAGGTTCTTTTTTTTTTCTCTGGGTGGGGGTACATAATTGCCATCTAAAAACTCACATAGCGTCAACAAAACAAGCTTCCAGTAATGGTTCCACTTCCTCTGAACTCTGGTCTTTCAGTGACACTAAATGCTGTCAGACACGAAAAGTATTTTCCATAGGGAAAGGCTCAAAGAATGGTTAAACACAATAATAAAGATTTATTGTGCCTTGACACAAATGTCTTAGCTGTAAATCTGTCTTGAAGTTTAATTTCTAAAAACTTTTTTCTCTCTATGAGATTAAAAGTGTATGTAATGCTGCATAAAAGAGATATATGAGTGTCACCAGCCTCTTGTTTAGGTTCTGCTGACTCTAGATTTATGCAACACACACAGGATTTAGAGTCAACTGAAAAATGTGTCCTCTGTGAATAAAAATGAGAAGGCCATTAAATACCTCCAGGCTTAAAGCCAGTAAAAAGTGACAGTTTCAATGTCTTTCCAGCATTAATTAATAAGTAGCCTACTAAAACTTTAATTATTGGTCAATCAGAGTTCTGGCTAAGAGGGCAGCATTAAAGTCACTGTAATAATAATAAACTGTACATACCATACGAGTAAAAACAATTTTGATCCTAATAGTTGGCTTGTGATGACAACCAAAGGCGTATCCTTTACAGATTGTGAATTTTTCTATTAGAGGCCAGCATTTTTGGGTGGTGTCACATTGACATTGGATGTTGTTTAGTTTCTTTACTGAATGCAACTTGTAGAGCCTGTAAGCTAAATTGTATACACTTCCCCTTCAAATCCTCTCAGGCCCTCACTCAGCACTACATATGTAATTTCATATGAGAACCTGAAAGTGATGGGTATACAGTAAGTGGATGAAATGCATGTGTAGGCAGAAACCTGCCACTAATGACAGCCTCAGTTCTTTCAGCAAATCCCAGTACTGACTATGGGAAATCAGGATGTGTCGATACACACAAAAGCTCTTCTTTTTCTGGGGCTTTCCCCCCTTCTTCACACAGTCAGTCTTCTTTGTGATGTTGAGCCACGTGCAGGACTTTCATCATACGTTCTGTCATCTTGAGAGTTTCACCAATGAATTGTGTTGGGTGAAAAAGGCATCTTGAACATTCGAATAATGTCTTAAAAAATGAAGCCGTTTTTTAAACACTTCCACTGCAACAATAGCGCTTAACAGTTAATCGTGTCATATCTAGAAAGTGGGAAATTTCACAAATTGACTAGTTGTAACAGTGGCATCCTATTACAGTACCACACTCAAATTCAGTGAGCTCTTAAGAACGACTTTTTCTTTCGCAAAGGCAGACTGCATGGCTAGGTGCTTGAATACACCTGTAGCAATGAGACTGAAAACACTTGAATTCAAAGATTAAGAGCTATGGCCCAATACTTTTGTCCATATTGTGTATTTCATCCAGATAAAGCATCTTATTTTAGCTATAAATTCAAGTTAAACATGTTGTAATGTCACCTGCAAAGCATCCCTGACATCAAAATCTGAGTGGGAAAAGTCACACTCATGAGCAAGGCAAGGTGGAATTTAAAGTCAGTCGATGCATGCTGTTGTATTCAGAGAGAAAGCTTACTATGGATGGCTACTAATAGGAAATGACAAGATGTGATGAATGGTAGAAAGATGTACTTCCGATCTCTGCCTTGAAATACAAGGGGGATTTATTTATTTTTGCCTGCTCAGAGTATCCTCATCATTTTTTGTCTTTCATAAATATCTCAGAAAACAATCCTAAGTGCTGTTTCCAACCAGAAATCAGAACGTCAATGACGCAGTAGCTCATCTGACTCACGATCCATAACAATTCACAGATTATTACCCGGAAAACAACAAATCCAGTGATCTTGACCTTGAGCTCAGTTTGGGTAAAGACCCAATCCGTAATCACTGTGTGTATGCTTGATGAAATTCTGACCAGTACTCGAGGACAAGCAGTCATTCTTGTGAATTATGAACAGAGAAAATCTACGACAGAGTCCTCTCTGTTGCATAAGCTCAATATACTTTCACCCAAATGAAATAAAAATTGTCACTAGAATTTAACTTAATAAATGTTACATTAAGTTACCATGCTTTTTTTTTTTCATAATTCAGAGAGAATTAAAGCAACACTAAGGAAAGGTCACGGACAATTATGCTGCATGCTGGAAGCTTTCTATTCAAAAAAGCAACGGCCAATTTCATCCTTATGCAACTGTCAATTTGTGCACGCACAAATGAACACAGACATACAATACATAGTGCTGACAATACAAAAGGTAGTTAAAGCTCTGAGTGAAGTAAATGCTCTGTAATTACCTTCAGCACACACTTTTTTTTGACCCCATTTGCCTCTTAGCAGGATCTTTTGAAAAACTATTTAATATACTGGAATATAAATCTTGATAGAAATGGAAGAAAAACTACAGTGAAAAGGTAGATAAATAATTTTTTTTAAATGCAGAGTTGTTCAAGATAGAGACCTTTTAATGTAATTATGTATTACAAATGCACGACGAGTTTAAGGACTTCTCTAAACAATAACATTTAGAAAAATGCTGTAGTCAGGTGTGCCCTCAAGGAGTTGCCCCCCACTGCTGTTTGCTATATGACAACCACATTTTGACAAAAGACAAAATCCTTGAAGCATTTTTAGATTTCCAATGACATCGGCCTTTACATGTGTCTATCAACATATCAGGGTTCTGGCTCCATTGACAGCAAACTAACAAGACGAGCTCAGGCATCATTTTGCCCATCTGTGTGCTCCAAGCCTTGTGTAGGGGAACCCGAGGCATCCCTAGACCAGTTGGAATACATAATCTCTCCTGGGTCTCCTGGGCTTCCTCCCAGTCAGACATGCCCAGAATACCTCAACAGGGAGGCTTCAGGGAGACATCCTAATCAGATGCCCCCACAACCTCAGCAGGCTCCATTCAACATAAAATAGCAACTGTTGCAAGAAGAGGTTAGGAGCTTAGATAGGGTATCACAGAATCTGAGCTTCCAAGCCTATCCCTGCACAGAAAAACTAATTTCAAAAGCTAGTATCTGGAGTTTCATCCTTTCGGTCATGACCCACAGCTCGAGACTAAAGGTGAGAGGTGGAGCATAGATGGGCTGGTAAATCCCAAGCTTCGGCTTCAAACTCCAAGCACGCCCACACATGGAAGCAGTATAAGTTATTGGAGAGAGAGCTGCTGAGGCTGATAAATAGATAATGTACACGAAGAAAGGCAGAGTAAGTGAATACACATTGGCACGAGGGAGTCAATGATAATGGGAACACTGTTCCATTTATTATGAACGGACTTTCTGCCTTGTTGTGTTGCATCTTGAGTCCAATGCTTAATTCACCTGTGTGCGACAGTCGCAGAACCTTTAGGCTGAGCAACCACGAGGCCTGTGGGAGCAGCGCAGTTCAAGAATCATCAAGTCATCTAGAAATTCACAATGTTGTTCAGTTTTCTTTTCTGTGTGATAGGGCATTGTTGGTGGGTACATTCACACTGACAGCATTACGTAACCAGAGAATGTAAGGGAGACCGGGGATGGTTGTAACAAAGAACGTAACACTATCACTTTCACTAACAAGGGATAACCCAAGAATCATGTACTCAGTTTCATGCATGACAGTGTTTTCCCTGCCCTTGCATGAGAAACTGGGAAGCTGTGTGAAGAAGCATTCGGATTTTACAGCAACCAACCAAGAAAGTACTTTCTTTGATCAAGTCTATATTTTCATGAGTATTGATAGTGTTCAAATTATAGTTAGGAAACTTGTCATTTTTTAAAGAGGGGTGTCTAATGAGTAAAATATGAAGCATTTCATCTCTGCTATTTACAAACCACCATGCTACTACAGCTAGCTAAAGAACAGCTGACAGGGGTGGGAAGGATTTGAACACCTTTTTAAAAAAACTACACAATTTCCCTATCTCACTCCTTTTTTTTAACATGCCCTTCCTCTCTTTTTTTATATTTTATTTTATTTTTTAGCATTTTGTAAGTACTGAAATAAGAAGTGTTACTATTATTTCCAGCTCACAGACACAAAAACACTAATGAGTGCATAATGGTTCTGAAACTGATGCTGGATTTATTCATCTATTTATCATCCGTGGTCTTGTGTTGAAGTCCGAGTATATGACGTTTTTAAGAAGAGAGATAAAAAAATGATTTGAAGTGCATGAGGTCAGAATAAGGATATATAGGTGAACAATGTCCCAGTATGGTGGAGAAACAGAGGGCTGTTTATCACTGTAGCTAATAACAGTTGGTAAGTTAGCCAAGCTTTGTGGTGAAATGCTGTGTGATGAGCAAGCATTTCTGTGCTTATGTAAGTATGAAAGCTTTCTATGATGGCGAAAAGAGAATGTTGTATACATTGAGAAAGCAGGTACATGTTTTCATGCTAATTAGCCATGTGCTAGCCAAGTGTGCTGTTGTTGGTAATACCTGGTTAAAGCAAATATGTAATAGTCTTGTTTAACAGTGTATTGTGGTAAAATTTAGGTAAATACAGGATTGATAATACATATCATATTAGTATAGTATATTAGTATATAGTAAATTCAGTCATTCAAATGGATGCAGGCATTTTTTTTTCTTGAAAAGTATTTTTCTGCTTTTGTTTTGACCCCCCCAGACTTTAGTCAAAACGGTGATAAAGCAGTAATAAGACACTCAGTCTGCTGTCAGTCTGCCTTTGAATCAGTCATCTTGGCAGTTATGTGCAGTCTGTGATTGTGATATTTTGGTGATTAATGGGGATGTTGGCACCTTTTGGAAAGCTGTTGCTGTCTTCATGCACAAATATCAACTTGAACTACTTAAATTCATTGTCCAGCCAGAACCTCACACATTTGAAACAGAAATTCCTTAAAAAAATAACAATGTGGGTGCTGCAGTATGCTGGTTTAACTGCAAAATGAGAGACTCTCCACAACCTTGCTTTTATGTAGGAACATGAATACAGTCACTTGGCAATGAGTTGAGTACCTTATTGTTAAAAGTTGCATTGGAGTGCTCATCAGTCCAGGCTGACGCTTACTGATTGCAGTGTTTTGGCAATCGTTTATAAATTACACAGTAACAATTTGCAAACCTTCATCAGTCTGCCTGAGAATAATTGCCTCAGAATCACTGCAATCAGTCTGAGTTGGATTGCAACCGTTTGGAGATAGGTTGCTTCCCACCAGGTAACGTTTACCATCATCTTGTGATGTGGTCACCTAGAGGCTGACAATGTGGCACGTTCGACTAGTTGGCCTCTGCAACTCTTTGCAATTGGTTCCTGAGTGTAAAAATATTTACATTAAACAACTGCTGATATTTTTTCTTGGTATCAAGGAGGTTGTCATCCTAGTGTACAGATCCATAGAGCACTTCCTAAGCATCACCTTTATCTCCTTTTGCTCTGTAGATTCAAAGTAGCAAAGCCAATGTAAAAAGATAAGCCTACATGCTTGCATGCATATGTAAGAAGTGGACACATGCGTGCTTCAGCAGCGTATCGGGATAGGTAGGTTGTGTTTCAGACCCAGGAAGAGAGATCAATGTTACCCCAGTCAGAGTAAAGTACAAGGCTGAGATTTACAGATAAAGTTCTAATTCACTGGACTTAGTTAAAAAAAGAGAGACAGATGAAAGACATTTTACTTACCAACATGTGAACTGAAACATTTGGAAAGTTCCACAAACTTAAAACCATACTCACAAGTAATTACCATGATGTGAATGAAACTGAATTATGTGGAGGGTTGCCAAAATCTCACAATCCAGAAGTTTATCATCATACACACAGAGAAAAAAAGCCTAAAGAGGAAGAACAATGCACTACTACATCTGCAAATGGCTGTGGTAAGTGACAGCTAAAGTGGTGTTTTTCATTTCAGAAAAAAAATACATTGTTGAGTGTATTATTGATTTGAGTATAATCATAATGCTTAGAATCTGACTCCTCTGTGAAGATGCAACAAAGAGACCATCCACAATTGTGTGAACAGAAAGAAAGAGACATGCCTGAAGTGTATCTGAATTAAGCTGTAAAACCAGCTGAAATGTTCACTTCTTATTGTCATAAAAAGCGAGGTAACACCAGTGTGAAACACATGAAAGCAACACCCCAAAATAAAAACCCGCTGCAGTGTGACTTCTTGCTGTATTAAATATCCCACATCAGACTCAAAGGCATGCAAAGTGTTGCTGAGTTTGTGGCAGAGTGTGCGTGTATCCATGAATGTGTGAGTGAGAAAGAGAATTTGAATAAAAGGTGAGGAAAAGTAGGATCTGAGAAAGAAGAAAAACAGTATCTAACAGCCTGCAAATCTACTGAAAAGGACAGCAAAAGTGGGGACATAGCACTCAGAGAAAACCAAACAGAAATCTACGGGAAATTTCTGTAATGCCAGACATGGTTGTCCCACTCCCTCCCTCAAAGACCCAATCATCTGCTTTCCAACAGTCGAACTGGGGGACATTAAAGCTAATCACGTTGTTGCGCTGCGGCACGCTCACAGTTGAGGTTTGCAACAGTTTCAACAGTGTGGTTGCAGGAATGTTGTAAAGATGTAGGTAAGCGTGTATTTGTTTAAGTGCTCTGGTGGGATGAGCGAGAGACACTGATCGCACCCTTAGCGCTCCCAAATGAGCTGCAGATAAAGACACACAGCTGTGTAACTTTGTGTGTGGGTACAAAAAACTTTAAACCTTATATCGGGGGCAAAGTCACGAAACGTTTGAGCATATCTGGCTGGTGGTTTTATCTGTGCAGTTTTTGTGTCTTAGTGAAAATGCAGGTATGTTGTACAGCCTCAGATAACATAACAAAGTCTGAATACATCACCACTTTATTTTTCAGCAGTCCCCAACTGCACATCTCTCTGTACTCCCCCCCGACCCCTCAGAGACAAGCCTTAGGGATGGGTCACTGACCTTCTCAAGGGCAGTAAAATCTTAAATATGTTGGTTAAATTGTATGATCAGTGATGTGAGCACATTTGCATACAACATTCTGGTTTTTCTACTAAAATTTAGCTTTTAGGGAAATTGAACACAAATTAGTTGAGAGTTGGAAAGTCTGCAGCATACTTGTCACTGACTTTCTGCTGAATTAATTTGGTACACATCAAAATGATTTCATGTGCGCATAATGTTTGACACAAGCTGCGTGCCCATTTTTTTTTTTTTCAGCATATGCATACAGCCAGTCAGATCAACAAAGTGTAACTTCAGCATAATTCTGAAGTTATGCTTTGGAGTTTGAATACATTGTGGCTGCAGGTCTTATTTAGCCACACTTTGTTGAAATTGATTTTGATGATTGATGCACAGGACTGAAGGTGAGTTTGCTTCAGAGGAAAAAAAAATATGGTTCCTCACATGAATTCTAATAAATAATATCAGCTTTTTCTTCCATGAAAGAGGAAACTTACATATATCTGTATGGTTACTGACATGCACATTATGGCTGTATAAATGCAGAGTCAATTGGCACATTTGCTTACCTGAGTTATTACTTTATTATTTGTTGCATTGTCCCATATGTAGCTGGAAGCGAAGAGGAAATTAAAGTTCCATGTGTACATGTTCATCCTCTAATGATGTCAGTTCTTAAACACACACACACACACACACACACACACACACACACACACACACACACACACACACACACACACACACACACACAAACACACAAACACAAACACACACACCCACACACACACACACACACACACACACACACACACACGCACGCACACACACACACACACACACCAGTGAATCAGTGGTACAGAATATGTAATTGTGCACAGCTGCTCTGTTCTGTGTCTTTGTTTCCTTTCAGGTTTT
>VUQG01034993.1:0-16438 GCA_015106755.1 Etia nguti
TGGTGTGGAACTGGTTTGATACCCACCAAAGCACAATTTTTGGTAGAACATGCAAGCGGGCCGAAAAAACCTGGGGCTGCACGGCGTCAACGCGTTAGCGCCGTCCAGGCCCACGCACGGGGCGATCCGCTTTAACGGGGTTATGGCGTTATATTATACATGGTTATGCTCAGGATATGTCGGCCCATTTCCACTGGAAATGCCTTTTGGTTAAACTGTCAGCAAGGAATTTGCATTTGCACTGTTAAATTTTTATATAGCTTTAATGCACATAAAAAACAGCTGCTTGTTTAAGTGAAAATACATTGATGGGGGTTTTTTTTGCACTAATAAAGTTGGAGTTGTAAAGTATTTTGTCTCGCGTCAATTATATCGTCAGTTATATCGTTATCGCAAATTTTCAAATATATATCGTGATAAATATTTTTGGCCATATTGCCCTGCACTGCAGCAGGAATTGTTCAGAGCCATTTTTAAAGCTCACAGGAGGAAGCATATAGATGTCACTTACTTCTTTTACAGCTAAATATCCTTTATGCAAATGTGGAGGTTCTTGCAATAATTTGAGAGAAAACAGGATTAGAGCCAGCCACCACTCCCACACTGACAATCTTGAAGGGCCCCTATCAAATGATAAATTCACTGTTATTATTGTTGTTGTAAATACATGGTTTGCAAAACAATTTTGGAAATAATATGCAATATGCTTCATTATGTCTGAGAGGTACACAAAACGAGGATTAGCTATAAAATGTAGCCAGTTTTTATTTACCCATAAAATACAAAACTAAATATAAACTTAGACAAAATGTGAAATTGTTATATCCCCACGGAGCGGAAACCAGGTCAGATTAACATTCTTATTCAGAAAACCTGAAAGCCTACTCCTGTGGGTCCACTTCTCCCCCCCCCCCCAAAAAAAATGACATGCACAGATAAACAATGCACTCAACAAAACAAACGGTGACTCACTCCCACCCACATGTCAGTTACCTTCACGCAGTTCATGTGACGGGGCGGCATCGTTGCTTCAGAGGAACCTTTTACTCTGCAAGGGTTAGCGAGTGTGATGTAGGTGTAAAAACAGATGATGCTGCACCAGTGAAGTTTGTGTCAAACACTTAGCAAACAGAGCATCTTGTATGCCAGTCAATATGAAACTTGCACAGGTCAAACCGATGTCGGGAGATATTTATGCAATCTCAGCCTGTGCTGCTAATTCCCATAAAAGCTGGATAGAGCATCTCTTCTGGGTACCAGGAAGCAATGTGTGATGTCTAACAGATGGATAAAAGTCACCATGCCCTTCTTTGTGTATTTTCCCCCAATGCAAAAATTCAAAGTTGCAATGCCCTGTAACTTCTGTCACACTGATGATGCTAAGCCTGTTCTGGTTTCCACAGTAGTCTATTTAATAATGTTGATGTCTTCTCTCTGTGCGGTCAGTGCAATTCAGATATTATTGATGTAGTCAACACAAAAAAAAACAGAAAGCCCCCAAAAGATCACATAGCAGTTATGGCCTGAGAAAAGTTGCATATTTTCTACTGCAAAGTGGTTAAGTAGCAGTCTATTCTGTGTTTGTTAGAGTTAAATAGACAGTGCTGAAGTTAAAGGCACTTACATGGGAACTACTTTCAAGTTATAATAGTTAATAACAGGCAAAAAAAAAGCAAAACCAAGAGTTATTATGAATGTTTTCAGCCTCCAGGGTCAAATCACACTGATGGGAAAAAAAAAGAAAAAAACCAAACAAAAACGTGATTCGCCCTAACATTTCAACTGATGATTTAATGTGTGCATAATGAAAAATAATATATCCCCCATAAATATCTGCTGGGTAGATTTGGTGTCATGCGCCCCAAGTGTGCAGTGTATCATGATATTGCCGTGCCAGGGCAGTAAATGGCTGGCATAGCAGAGCATGGCCTGCCTCATTTCTGCGTCTTATGGTTTCTCCGCGCCCATTTTATAGTGGCAGCACTTAAAACAGTGACGTGCCATAATTCTGCACTTTCTGCAGCCAAACGCTATAACACTGTGTAGAAAAGGTGGAGATGGGGTTGAGTAAAGCACAGAGGGGAGGAAAACTGTATAAAGAATGAGGGAAGAGGCACAAAGGGTGTGTATGTGTATGCATGCATACACGTGTGCTGTACATTTGTTTTACATCCAAATGCCTTTGTTATAAGCTCAATGCCCGAGGCAGAACAAATGACTGTAAATGGAACTATTAGTGAAACACGGAGGGTGAAAGGAGGAATTCAAATTAAAGTGTTGCTCGCTAGCCACTTGCTTTCCCTCAATCTGCATAATTACGGTTAGGACACCAAGCACTTGTGTGTGCATGTGTGTCTATGGATCCAGGAGTGTGTACACTTGTACATTCAACCAGGCATTAGGGGGTCACAGAGGTTTCCTTTGATTTGCCAAGGTTATAAACACCAAGCATGTTTCCTTTCATTATCATCATAGGAGCCGTTTTAATTACAAAGGAGGGAAAGCTGATGTGTCTCTACACATGGAAGCTATTCTTTCATGTTTAGTGCCTTCATCATCCACATGCGCACAGATTCATATATAGAACAATGACGATATTTAAGTTAGAAATTACACCTGTGCTAAAATTAGGGGCTTGTATCAGCTCAATAAAAAAAGAAAATCACTACATGCATAAATGTGGATTAAGAGTGCCGTGAAAAAGTATTTGCCCCCTTCCTGATTTCTCTTTTTATTTTACTGTTCTTCTTCTTTTTTTGTTGGATTTCCTTTATTAAGGGAGAAAAAGCTGTCCAAACCAAGCCCTATGTGAAAAACCATAAATTAACTGTCATTAATCAAAAGTTTTGGAAAGCTGAGTTTAGTTAGTTCACCCCCGAATGTTGCCGAAATATGGTGAGATCATTTTAAATAAATTATTGGAATTAAAGTTAAAATGATGCTGTTTCTTCTTTCAGGACCTCAGTCTGAACTATGATGTCTCACCACTATGTCACAATATGTCAGAGTAATGGAACAAACTTGAGGTGGTAAAATGGGAATATGGACACATTTTTTGTAGTTTTGCCACTCTTAAGATCTGATTGAAATGTTGACTTTCAGCTTTAGTTCAAAGGGTTTGACAAAAATATTGAAACTGTTTAGAAATTACAGCCATTTTTGTGCACACTCCCCTATTTTTAAAGTTTCAAAACTAATTGGATAGTTGACTGACAAGCAGTTTCATGGCTAGTTGAGGCCCGTTTCCTTGTTATTTCATGACAAGATGGTGTAATAAAACTGTCATCCATATTGATTCTAAGTGTAGAACTTGCATTTGGTAGATGTTCACTGGAACTCTTAATGAGGTCCAAAGAGATGAGGCCATCGTTAGAGTGAAAAAACAAAATGAACCTATCAGAGAAACAACAAAAACTTTAACAATCAGGTACAGTTTTAAAAAGAAGGAATGCACTGACCAACTCATCAATGCTGAAAGTTCACGGATGATGCCTAAAGTGAACAATTACATAATAATTAACATGGTTAAGGAAAAAAAACAACTTCAAAACATCTAACGAAGTAAAAAACAACACCTCCTAAACAGGTAGGTGTGTTGTTATCATGGTCTAAAATCAGCAGATGTGTAAATACAATTTACAACAAGGTGCAAACCCCTGGTTACACTCGAGAACACGGAGGCCAGATTAGATTTAGCCAGAGAACACCTAAAAGAGGCTGCACAGCTCTGAAATAAAATTCTTTGGACAGATGAAACCAAAGTTAACTTGACTGATGGGAGGAGAACAGTATAGAGAAGAAGCAGCAGCGACGTCTAATCTGAAACATACCGCATCATCTGTCAAACATGGAAGAGGCAATGTTATGGCATGGGCATGTATGGCTGCCAGGGTCGCTAGTGTTTATTGACGACATGACTGCTGACAGAAGCAGCAGGATGAATTGGGGTGTCTACAGAGTTAAATTGCTCAGATTCAGTCAAATGCTGCAAAACGGATTCAACTGCACTTCCTAGTGCAAATGGATAATGACCCAAAGCAAGTAACCCAACAGTTTCTCAAGGTAAAGAAATAGGATATATAGCCAAGACATCACCTGATCTCAACCCAACAGAGCATGCTTTTCAGTTACTGAACATAGAACTGAAGGCAGAGAGAAGCTGCTGCAACAAAAGTCTGGCAGTCACTGACTATGAAGCATCTTCATCCAAGTATTATGGCCAATCATTATTTTTAAAATTATGTTAGTTTGTCCAGTTAACTTTGAGACTCTCAAAATGCAGGATTATGTATAGTAATGGCTATAATCGTTAAACCATTAATGCAATACTTTTTGTACAGGGTCAATTTTCTATTGTATAAAAGATGCAATATACTCTTCTCTCTCGCTTCTCTTTCACCTCAATCAGGTGGGGCTGATGGCTGGCCCCTCCAGGAGCCTGGTTCAGCCAGAGGTCTCATCCAGTTAAAAAGGGAGTTTTTCCTCTTCGAGTTACCTAGGGGATCATCTCATCTCCAAGCCTTCTATCTATAATGTTTTATGCTTTACCTTATAATACTTGCCTTCAGATGACTATCATTGCAATTTCATGGTATATGAAAAACTGAATATAAATTTTTTGAACCTGTAAATGTGTCACAGTTCTGCAGTGAAGCTACCATTTGTCATCTGATTATTTAGCTTAACTCTGACAAAATTTAGCCATGTATTTTCATCTTCAGAGAGTGATACAGATCAGACCAGAGTTATGTAGTTTAATGCAGAATGGGACGCTGAGGTAAAGGCAATTTCCACATGAGAGGTTACGGTATACACCTAGCATGGCGTCACAGCTAGAGTTGTCTGCTTGGCATCGGCGTGCTTGTCAGCAAGAAACAAAAAGGACAGGTACAGCACTTGGAGAGTAAACTTATTATTTACCGTTTCCTAATGCACAGGAATGCAGCCGCAGGTATGAGATGACTGAAACAATAAATCAAGGTGCCAGCCAGCAGTGGGAAATACTAGGTGTCCCTCATTAACTGAAGCAGTAGCAGCGGCTGGCAGACTGTCTGCACTGGGGCCAGGCCATCCTCGGGTCAGTCTGGACGATAATCAAAAACTATGATTTTATCAGCAATGCCCCTGAAGCACAGTGACTGGCAGGAGGCAAAGGAACACCGACCAGTATCAGGCACAAAAATGCAGAAGCTATACAGACAGAAACAGTGAGGAAGACAAAAAATAAATAAATAGAGAGAAAAAATGGAATAAAGTAAAGAGAAAAGAGAAAACAGCTTTAAGAAATCACAGATCTGCAGTGGGGCAGACAATAAAAGATGTGAAACGCTGATGTGTACACAGAAAGTGTGAAGAGAAAAGAGTGAGAGAAGGAATGAGCGACAAGGAGTTTGGCATTCATAGCTGGTGCATGAAAGAGCGATGGGGGTGAAAGGTTGGGGGGTGGAGGAAGATCAATCATGTGGAATAGCAAAAAGACCTTTCAACAAACTGGCTTTAATCTTCTGACAATGAAACAAACTGGTCTTGATTTGAAACGTCTTCCTGGGGCGCGAGGGCCCCTGCTTCTAATAGCTCCCCTCTGTGAACAAGCTAAATCTTCAGCGGAGGGCAAGTTCAGCCCAGAACTTGTCTCCTGCTGCACGTCCATAACACAGCAGAGGCATGGGAAAGCAAGAAGGAAACCCTACCTGTTTCAAAGAGAGCTTAGTGGGAACATGACCATTTATAATCAGGGCACTTAATGCTCATATTACTCATGTAGCACCTAAAACACCAAAGTGAAATCAACGTAGAGGAAAAAAAAGATTACATAATGAGAGAGCTATAAAAAAAAAAAAAAGAGGCTCATTTATATTTCATCCCTTAGGCAACCTTTCCTCTAAATATTTATTAAGTAATTAAAATAAAAGTTAAAAGCATCTGAAGCTTTAAGTCCTCTGGTGGTGTTGTGGATAAAAAGCTCACTTACAATTAGTTCTTTTGAAAATTCTAAGCTTAAACCAACGCCATCTAAAACATATCTGAGGAGTAAAGTTCTCTGAAAAAGGGAGCCAGCTATCATGGGATCAATTAATGCTTTGCTTTAATGCTAATGGTGCCAGTGGCCATCTTCTACCAATATATGATATACATTTATACCCAGAATTGTGGCTGGGTTGTAGGGGAACAATTACTTATTACACTCAATGACTCCAAATCAATTTATAACTTTTCTATAATGTGTTATTTTTCTGGATTTTTGGTGATATTCTGTCTCTCCCCATTAAAGTGAAATTACCATAAAAAATTGAGACTGCCATCTATAATCCAGTTTTGAGATCCTTTCCCAGACGCCTTAACGTCCACTCACATCCTGGGCGTTTTGACCTCAGGATAAGGTGGGGCTAGGTTTCACAATGAGTTCACCCGAAACCTTGGCTGATTGTGACCTACACCCGTTTTCACACCTTGGCTTGTGTGATTAGGTAGAGGATCAATAGGAGGTCCATGTCCCTCTTGGGGGGACACTCCCATAGGGCTTAAATCTGGGACTCTCCACCGTTTGACCTTAGAACTGAGGAAGCTTCTCGGATGAGAGGTGAAAGGTCTTCAAACAACTTAAAGAAGTCCAGACGCTTTTCTGTCCAAGCTCTTTAGACTACGATGACCTGGATGACTGAGAACATTCACAGACATATTCCTTTGTAAGTAAGCAAACTTCTAAATTCAGCGGGGGATCAATTAATTACTATCCCCACTGTACATAAATAAAGTTATCAATAGTTTAGGAGTTTTTTTGGTTTGTTTTTTTCTGTTATAATCCTTAATATTAGACAAATTAAGATGTTTAAATGATGATAGGCCCAGATGAAATGCTAAGGGACCCAGCAGGCAACTTTCATGCAAATAAATACGGTGCTACTTTAAAAAAAATACATGCACAAACTAACATTAGCATCCCTGTGATGAAATAAAGTTTATAAATCTAAAGTGACACACTCACTGTATAAACAAAATCCTCATGGCTTACACCAGATGATATCGCTTTTAGTTGTTTAGTACCGAGGGTTGCTCGTCTGTACCATTTGCTGCAGACCTTATGGATTATTAAGGGTCCAAGCAGCAAAGCTATTGTAATGATTATTTTCTTTCCTACCTTATGTTCTTTTTTTATGTCCTTAGAGTGTTTGTGCAACAAATGTAGGACACAGAAGCATGAAATTTCATCACATGGTCCCAAATTGGAATGTGTGATATCTAACACCCAAACTTATCTTTGGTTAGAATAGAACACTTTGGCTGTTTTAAAGTTTCAAATCAAACTGTGAAAGACACCCCCAAAAACAAACATATGACATCATCGCCTCAGTTTATGAAAAGGTGTGCAGACAGCCACGCCTCCTTAGTAAACCACGTTCTCTGGGGATACAAATGATGCAAAGACCCAGGGCTTAAACCTTCAGGTGGCCAAATCCTTCTCACTAATAATACAGCACTTTATGAATGTGGTTTACTTTCAAGCGCACACTAAGATCATCAAATGCTAATAGTTCCAATTCCTGCATTCTGTTGGGAGGCTGGGGATTGTTGCCTGTGGCAATTGCTTTCATCATGACCCAAAGTGCAGAAAATGTGCAGTGCACAGGATGTTGCATGTGCTGATGTGCTCCGCATTTGGAAGTACAGCTTTCTAGACCTTCCATCAACAGGTAAAATGAAAAATATATATTTTTAAGATTGAAAGTTTCCACTGAAACAAGTACACAATTACTTTTAATTACTCTACTCAGAAAAAAAAAAAGTGACAAGAGGGAAATAGATAGGCTGACATTTTGGCAAGCAATCAAGCATGAAAAGACTAATGGCACCAATTACAAGTGACGTAGGGTGGGCTGATCACTGTTTCTTACACGAAGCTTTTGATTTAAACCTTTTTTTTTTAAAAATGTGTGTTTTAAAGTGGATTACTGTCACTGGAAAAAGAAGATCAAGTGAAGCACTTGATGGGTGCAGAGGCAGTATGCATAAAATCTGTTCCTACAGAAACAGATCAGGTCACATGCATGCATGCATGCTACGAGGAATTTGTACTGTAAATTATGCATATGGTACACCAAATGGTACACCACAATGCACATTTATATTTAAAAACATGCACACAAAAAAAAAAGAAGAAGAAAAAAGACCAAAGTCAAGTCAGGCATGTTATAAAAGTTTGCTTATTCTTTCGCATGTCCTCCTCCCATTTTACTGGTAATAGTTTGATAAATGACTGTCTTCTTTTCAGATAATGTCCAGTTGCAAACAACACCTTTTAAAAATACTTTTTGTCACTTTTGTGGTAATAACAATTTCAACCCAAAGTCATTAACAGCTTGCCATCAATCATATCTGCCCCCAGAGTGAGAGATGTTACAATAATAATGGATGATCAGTTGTGATGCTGTACTCTTGCTAAGTACGGCGTCATAAATCCTTGATACACTAACCACGATCCTGTACTGGCGTAATATACATCATTTCCTTTTATGTACCTGCTCGTTGCACCCCATTTCCCTCCAAATGTCCTTGGTATCCCGCTTCCTTTTCACTTGACACCATTCTCTCGATCTCCTTTATGCCTGATGATTTTTCTTTGCATGTCTTTCAGTCTCAGTCCTGGCTTTGCTGTCTATAAAAGTTTTCATAAATGCACCACAGCTCTGAACTGTTCTAGACATAACCTGACAAAGATGCATGTGGGAATGCAGACGTCCAAAACAAATGGAGCAGACATTAAACAGTCCCTAGTCACACAGGAAGAGTCAGTGACACACTAGAGACCAGTCAGCAACCATCTGGCAACCACCGTTTCTGAGGGAAAAATGACCTGGTGGCGAGCAGTTTCTGGTAGTTACTGCACCAATAACCTCCTTGATTGACGGAGAATACAATTTTTTTCATAGTGACCAGGTGGATGCTGACAGATCTCTAGGCTTTCGTGATTGAGGCCTAACCTGCCAGTTACACTAGTTGTGCCCTAATAGTGCATTGATTTCACAGCAGAGGAGGGGGTGTCATGTGTTTCCCCCCACCTGAATGGTCTACTCAGATGCAACCATCACTTATATCAAGCTCAGTATTTCCAGAAATAAGTGCATGTCAGAAGTGGACTTTCTGCTGCTGTGTACAATCTACAACAAAGGACAACCTCAAACAACGTCACCTTCTGATTCTCCCATCATCTTCCCGAGTTTGCATGTTAAAATACTTCATGTATGCTTGATGTTCAAATACATGGACGGCAATGAGATGCAAGGTAGTAAGCTTTCCAATGATTCCAGTGAATATAACATGAGAACCTCCCACTATAACATATTTTAAATGAACATATAAAGCTCTAGATGGTCAGACTCCTGCTTATATAATCAGAGCAAATGAGACCTTATCATTGCAACTGACTTCTTAGCTTTCCCCATAATTTTTCCTTCATTAGTTGGGCTGTTGTTTGCTTCTGTTTGCATGAATTGAAGTGTTGTATGTTAGTATGCATGTCTGACTATATGATAGCATGATTGCGAGTCTGTATGTTAGAACGTGTATACTCATCTTGGCTTTTATTTTCAAACTGTGAAGCATTTTGCAAGTCTCTGTGTTTTGAAAAGTGCTATGCAAATAAAGTTCATATGTTCATACAAATCTCCATATTACAAACATTTTCAGTATTCCCAATATTTCAGCAGTACCTTGAAAAAGTTACTCTAGTACTAGAATAAAGTGCTTAAACCAGAGCACAGGTAAATGGAATACACCTAAATAGCCCTTTCCTACCAAGCTGCTGCTAATGGACCCATTAACCCAAACAGCCATTTATGCTACATAATTTTAATTCAAGCATTGTTCTAATGCATTATGCGCTATCCTCTAAGTAGGCTGGAGACTTTCAACACTGCAGATTCATCTTATTAATAAATTATCACAATTAAAGTACCATGGCACAGAAATACATTAACACATTGTGGTGTCTGTTCTTATAATGCATTAACCAATGGGCTTAACGCCACACTACCTCAAAGCTGCATAATGGTTGCCTTGACAAACAGTGGGCAAAACAGCTTCTTGAGTGCCATTTTCCTCTTCTCCATTACACATACGCACAGTAAGTCTGGAGCCAGTAGTTGGGCATGTTTATGGGTAATGGCAGTCTCAGAGTAAAGTACGTGTCCTATAGCTATTGATCCAGGTTACTAAGATCATGAGCAAATGCTGGGAAGCTGAAGGCGTGTTCTCAGGAGTCTGGTCTGTCCACCCTGTCTGGGCTCCTGGATGTCCGGAGGTGGTCAGGGAGGCTGGAGGCAGCTGCAGACTAAGTGGAACCAGCCAATGCTGCCAGGCGACCAGTACAATGACTTCCTAATGGCTTCTCATTTTGCTTTAAACTAATGACTGCGGCTGTGCGCAGTGAAACCTTACCCGCTACTTCTGGTTTAAAAAGGCATATAAAAGCAAACTATTGAGTGCTTGGGATTCATCATCTGTGGAGGTCATTTTTATATAGAGTTCAGGTTGTGATTTCCCACCATCGTACAGTTTACAGAGTACTTCTGCAAGATGCACCAACTTCATTAAGTTTGCGTAACTGCTGGCATCCAGACTCTGACAACATTTGGCCTTTGTGGTGCAAGGCCACATCTATACAAATGATATAATGATGGATTAACTCTCTGTAAATTTTCCCTTACAGCAGTCACATTACGGGGCAAAAACTATCATAATGCTTTCAAGACTTACTGGACGTTTGGCAGCCCAGGACTCTCTGGAGACTCTGTCAAAAGTGCAGATCATATCATATGATGTCAGTGGACCTGTCAAAGCAATCTGTTTCCCTCTGCCATGGGTCAGATGGCAGGACACTGAGACACATACAAGTGCACACACCACATTTGACAAGTGCTGATGCTGTTCCTCGGGCTATTCCACCTGTGCCCTCTCTCTACGTCTTCCTTTGGTTCTGCGTTCATCTTTCTTTATTATCGCTCTTTATTCCTTTTCATTTTCTCTTGGTTTCATCTGTTTCCTCACATAATTTGGAATTCCAGCAGTGCCCTCTTTACTTCAGCTTCATTAAGAGATCTGCACATGTTGTTCATACTCGACTGCATCCTGCTCTAGTGTCCTTGTGAGCCGGAGTTGGAGGTAAGAGCGGGCTTGGTGCATTTATGCATCTCTTGCTTCTCCGAGGGTAAAACTAGATGAAATGTGCTTTGCCTAGCCTTGATTCTGCTCTGCTATCTGTGCTTTTTTCCGCAGCCCCCCAAAAAAAGAAAAAAAAAAAAAGAAGAAAATGGCCGACTAGCAAACCAGTTTGAAGCGCTTCGAGGGAGGTGAAAAGGGAAAGTATGTAATTGGGGCCCTGAAAGGGAAGATTTCACTGCATGCCAAAGAGAATTATAGCTTGAGGTCATAAAAAATACTTTGAGAAAATAGTCTGCACTGGTCGTTCTCATTTTTTTTTTCTTTCTTCTTCTTTCCTTTTTCCTATCAAAATACAACTGGGCACTACTTGCTATGAGATGTCTGCTATACCTTGATTACACAACAGCCCGGTTGCTTTCTTAGCAGGGGAGGCGTTTACTCTCTGAGGTGTATTGCTATACAGTGGGTGTCTGCCGCTGGGCTTTGTATCCCTGAGACCAATGGCATTAATGGCCAAGGTTAGGTTGCTGTCTGAATGGTGAAACCATTTGCTTCTAACTGACATTTCCCTTGTATGAGGCTGAAAAGGGTTTTTAATGTGGAGTCACCCAAGGCATCAAATTAATATTCAGAGAAGAGTAAAAATGAGACTGCGAGACTTTATTAAGAGCGATATTGCCATACGCTCCATATATCTATATGAAAAAGGACAAAACATGGCTCACTTTGTCAGACATAGGTATTCACTTTGTCTGCACTTTAATCACATCTTTCAGGCACCGCACCATAGATGGAGTCTCTGAGGGAGGAATCTGGGTGACAGGAAATTAAGGAAAAGAATTAATTTGACCTTCGCTTGTGGCAGGAAAAAGAGAGGGAGAAAAGGCAAGCAAGCAAGAGAGAAAGCAAGAAGAAAGAAATAGATGGCATCAAGGGAGGTTTAAGGAGGAAGGTGCCTCCAAAGAGGGCAGAAGCCTGAGGAGAGAACTTGTATAATGAGAGCTCTCAGCTCTCCACACACTCTTGCAAGACATCTGATTTACTAAAAAGCCCAAAGGAAGGACAGCAGTCACCCTGAGCTCCTTAACTCTTCAGAGTGAGTGGTTTCAATAAAGGCTTTGGAGCGAGGATATTTTGTTCACTTATGATGGCCAACGGGACACACAGAAAACTTATGCTGCTGGCCATCCTTCACCAGAAGCCCCGGATATGCTGAATTTGACAGATCAAGGTCGCAGAATAAAGACGTTTTGTTCAGTTTTTAATTAAAAATGTCCACATTTTTACACAGCTTCACCTAAGAAAATGTGTAAAACATCCACAGTTAAATGTAGCAGACTTTGAAAAATGCAAGTATCATAAAAAGGATACTGCTCTGTGATTTTAAGAGTTAAAAGCATAAATGTCAGTTATTGTTTTTCGATGAAAATCTTGTTTTTCGCCCATGTACTTGGAAGAAAAGTGAAAAACTTTTCAGGCTATTTTTCTTTAGTTCTATGTCCAAACATTTATATCTAAACTTTTAGAGTTGTTCGTAACTGCACGGTGACGATACAAAGGCTAGACTTTATGTATTAAATATTGAGGTCAGCATATGTACAAGTAATTCTTGACTTCAGCCTGCTCTAAATGCATTTTTCAGACAGCTTTTGCTGCTCTAATATGATGATATAGATGATATATAGGGAATACCTTTAATATGGTCATCTTAGGCAGATGTCTTACAAGCGTGTGTGGAGACCTGAGAGCTCTCATTATACAAGTTCTCTCCTCTGTACTTAAGCAGAAATTTTATATATTTGTACTTTACTTGAGTATTTATTTTTCTGACAACTTTTTACTTTTACTCCCTACATTTTTTTTTAAACAAATATCTGTAATTTCTACTTCTTACATTTTGAGAACGGACCAGGTATCTGTACTTCTTTAGTAAAGAACGTCTGTACTTTTACCACCTCTGATCTTAGGCTCACAGCACTGGTATTGAGCACAGCAGCCACAACTACCTGCCGAAATCATTGTAAAGGAGGGCAAGAGGAGAAAGGGAGCTAGAAAGGACAGTATAAGGTAAAGAAGGATTATTTTGATCTGTGACTCACATAGAGAGTCAAGAAAAACGAATGGACCTGGAAATTAGCATACAGGTCCAGGAGTACAGCTTGGAAGCAAAAAAATCTAAAAGATCTCTTAATCTTGTACATGACCACAGTGTCTTGCCACTTCTGAGCCAAGCTCACAGTGTTCCCACTTCGTGGTTGTAAGCATTAATGTTATTGATTTGACTGCTTGTTATCCCACAATCACCGGACTGTAAAATGATGCAGTCATTTACTAGAGGGGGAATATGTGAAATTTGTGAGTGTGCAATTCTAGCTTTTATTTATGGTTAGTAAAGTGTCTCTAGTTACTCGCGATCTTCATTTTGGCACAGTGCGCATGTCGAACAAGTTAAAAAAAACATGAAAAAAAAGCCAGAGAGGGGCTTCCTGTTACTGAAGAGATTTCCTCTCTAAAGCCACGAAGCAGGGGGAGATCATTCATTAAGGGGCCTGAAGCAAAGGAAACATAGGTCTACTAAATCACAACAGAAAAACTTTCTTCATTTACTGCCCCCGGGCCATAGTACTTTACAAAAGCTGTCAGACTGAGAAAGGAGTAAGAAATTCAGGCCATAGTTTCAGAGATTTAAGCAAAGAAAAGAGACTGCAACTCTTGTTATCTGGAAGGAATCACAAACAGCACTAACATTAAGGGATGTCTAAGATTTATTTCTTTACTTACTTTGGAGTGTTTGCATGGATATATTATGTCACTGATAAAGTATGGAGCTGAAAACCACATTTAACATCTTTTTAAAAAGTGTTTTATTCTGTTGATTCAAGCGAACAAACGTCTCAACAAATGAAGAACAAATGTCACGAATCCAGCGGACAATAACAGCCACAAGTGCACAAAGTGAAAGAAAGTTAAACTGTCAAGCAGCCATGTCTAATTTCTTCAAAGTTGTCCTCATCTTCTCCTTTAAATGAGTCTCTGTTACAGTAAATGAAGCATAAGCAGTGAGCCTGTGTCTACATTCACAGATTAGCACTATGTACTCAGAAAACCACTTTCATAGAGCTCTGTCAGCTGTGTAATTCAAGTTTCTTTTAAGAGTGATGATTTCACAAGCCAGTAATAGCATATTTACTGGCATAGGGCTGTTATTGAAAACTCTGAAATGGTTATAAGCATGAAATTGAATACAGAAGAAGAGTAAAATGAGATTTTTTTTTTTTAAGAGGAGAAACACGATGGCTTAACAGCTTCCAATCTTTGTATTTGGAGTTAATTCGTAGAGATTCAGTGCACTCACTAGAGGGTTTTACACACAACTATTTGAATGGCTAACTGGCATTATAAAGAAAACAACCTAATTAATCATAACAATCTCATTCCCTCTTCCATTGTCTCAGAGTTTGACTTTTTAAGGTGTCAGAAGAGTTAATGTGAAGCCATAACTCACTTTAATTTGCTAGAGAAGGGCAGATATTTTTGTTTTTTACATCCAGTCCTCTTCATTTTGCCTCAGACATGGACAGATGTTTTGTTTCTCTCTTAATACCCAAAGTATGTTAGGGGAAAATATCAAGGATTTATACATTAGATGAAGGCATTTACATTAACATGAATAGATGGGAGTTGTTCAGCTAATAGAATCTGTACATTTACCATCTTTCCGGTGCTATGGAAAAAAAAATATCAACTCCTTTTTTCTGTTTTTGTGTAGATCCAACACCAACATTTAATAAACCTTCAAATAAAACATGACACATAAAAGGAAAAGCAACCTCTGTTAACACAAAAACATATCTGCCGTCTTAGTTGGTAAATCTGGTGCACTGATAAGTGCTTGCAGCTGGACTAGAAACACCCAACTCTGATTACAAACAGTCCTGCAAAGTCAAATCATTTATTCAATAGAAGAACAAAGCTGGCTACAAGGTCTCATCAGAAGAACACAATGCAAGAAATGCAACAGAAATGCATCCATCAAACATGGTAGAGCCAATGTTATGCCATGGGATTGTGTGCCTGCTAGTGGAACCGGGTCACTAGTGTTTGTTAAAGAGACTACAATTCAACCCACTGCTTTTATGAGCAAAGTTACTTTTGAACAACAGTGCATCTTTTCAGAAGTGGCTGAACTTCCACAAATCCTCCAACAGTGTTCCAATAAATTCTACAGAAAACATCCAAGAAATTGCACCTCAAAGTTTGCATGACTACACTATCTGAAAAATGCCTTTCAAAAAAGCATCCATGGAAATAGTTGGTAAACCACAAGAAGATGAATGGTGTCAAGTCATCACACCTTTTTGGCAAAATGGTGTACAAACTGATAAGTTGAATATTGGTAGACAGATAGCATAAACTGGGCACAACTAAACAGAAAGAACACGGTCAATTAAGACCAGAGGAATTTATAATTATAATTCAGAGTAAATTAATTTATGTTCTCTAGTTCTCAAGTAGTAACGCTTTACTGAAAAGGTGAAAGATGAGTGTTACCAAATTATTTTTAAGTTTGGCAGATCTAGAGTAAAAGTGGTTTTCATTCACGTATTACAAAAAAATAAAATAAAAACGCAGTTACAATAATGTCAGATCAACTTGAACCGACCACACCAATTAGCTCGACCCATCTAGTTACCCATGTTCATCCTTTTCTTAAGTTTTGTTAAAGTACATGTTTTTAGGCTCTGAACATAATTTGCTATTAAGTACACAGTGCTGACAAAGCAAGTAATATTATTTTCTTAAAGGTTGCAGTATTACCACATATTTATTTCATTTATAATTTAGTGTGAATTGTTATTTACAGTTTATACTTAAGCATGACTGTTTTTCTTGGTGTCTTGTTCTTACTATCCTGGTGTATTTGGCATCATGTTGTCATGGTCTGCGGTGGACAGCTGAATTTCCATGAGGCTCCTGAACCTACCTGAGATCCGCCCCTGGGCAGGGCCACCTCCTCCAGCTCCTTCACACCTGGAGCCAATTGCAGGCAATCAAGCCATCTTGTTAACGAGACTTTCTTGTGCTGCAGTTCCTGAAATCATCTTGGCTCAAACCCTTGGCTCACGCTCTACCTTCGGACTCAGGATACCAAGCAATCCCTCTGGAAATGGGGCAGGGATAGCTCAGTAGGTAAAGTGTTGGCCCCGTGATCGGAAGGTCAGGGGTTCGATTCCCCTGAACGGCTACCCTGAGGTACCCCTGAGCAAGGTACCGTCCCTAC
>VUQG01034995.1:0-20960 GCA_015106755.1 Etia nguti
CATGAGGTGAGTTCCTCACCATCATACGGTACATTAAGTTGTAGCAGCTCCTTGTTGGAGTAAACAATCCTCAGCTGACTCACGGCCTCACACACATCATGGGAAACAAGCCAGCACAGTAATGAAGAAGAAAGAATCCATGATGTTTCCTCACTGTTTTGGAGCATATATCACTTTGTAAAAACCATCACTTATTTAACCAAACACATGCCAGCGATAAAAAAAAAGGATAAAAATGAAAAACGATAAAAACTTAGGACGCCAAGCTCTCCTTCAGCAAGATCTGGTATCAAGGGGTGGGGGAAAAAAAGAAAAAAAAATGTTACATGGTTGGTAATTTCAGTGTGTCTTTGTGAGCTAGATGTATATGCTGGCTCGCCGTAGAGGCTCATTTGGAAAATTCTAACTCAAACATTAGCAGCTATTTTAATGTTTTTCTTCACATTCATGCATTGATTATCTTCCAATTTGTGGTGTCTTTTTCCTGCAGCTGAATAAGTGTGCGTTGCCTTTGAATAGTTGTATAACCCTTTTACAAGATAACCAGCTGGTGAGCTGGTGATTAACCTGGCTGCACAGTTACAGAGGTAGTACATTTGTTCGCTTTTTGTGCAATTTATTGCTCACATTTTGTTTATCGTAACCAACCAAAGATATATAAGGGGATTAAGGTTAGGTTTAAAAAATCACTCTGAATCACACCAAGTAAACCTATCAGAAAAATAACACAGGAAGACTTTCGAGGAGGTAGGTCTTTATGCCCCTTAGGGTGATTTGCTGTGACTGACGCTACATAAATACAACTGAAAATTGAATCATTGATCTACTTACAGACAAATGTGTCCAAACGTGTCCAAGGCACAAGGCCAATTTCACATTTTACATAATGTGAATAGCTGCCTTCATAGTTGCCAACAATTTTGTCCAAGCAATTCGTCCACAAGATCGGTCCACTAGGGGGCAGCACAGACAAATCTGCTCATATAATCAAGATTTTTAAATTACAATATTTTTAAGAAAGACAGCACACCCTCACTTGCCGGTATGCCAGTATATAGAGATAGTTTCATCTTTACACCGTAAAAAAGAGTGTTACAGTAGTGAAAACCTGAAGTTCACTCATGACTTTTGGTGTTTTTTACAGCAAATACTGTCCATGAACCATAGCGTTTCAGAAACAGTTAGCCACCATCAATGTCCAAAACCTGGAGAAGTGCCTAAATCTGCATTAGTCTGAGGGTACTCACACCTTGGAGGGGGGGGGGGGGGGGGGGGGGCGGGGGGGGGGGGGACTGGGCAGGTGCCTCCGCTCGGACACTCTCTATGATGATGTTGAAGACCCGGGACAGAGGACTGAACCAGAGCGTAAAGGTCATATTGGGCAGAGAGTAGAGAAGCAAGAGAGACAGAGTAGTAGAGACAGAGTGAAGGATGTTGGGTATACCCAAGAGTACTTACACTGCACCTGGAGGATCTGGTCACTTAGATTGGCCTTGATGTGGTTCTCACTATATGTAGGCAGTACCAACCCTAGACTGAGGTGACAAGATCCAAAAAAACAGGAACATTTAATCCAAGATTATGTTAAAATTCACAAATACACAAAATACAGGCCGATATGTGCATTAATGCAGACCTATTTTGCTTTTCCTTATTTTCTGTTCTCAAAAAAATCAAGTCTGTGCATATGCAAGAAATACCCGATACAGTTATTCGGTGATTTAAAGTTCCAATATTCTGATACACTGGCCGATATTTTTCTTTTAAGACACACAAAATTAAAAAAAAATATTTTCTTTTACCTCTATCTAGTTATTTAAGGATCAGCAATTATAGCTAATATTGATGATAATATTGGCCTGCCAATAAATTGGTCAAACAGACAGCTCTTTGTACTGTCAAATACACAACTCTAGGTTTGAGTAAAACAGCGCCATCTGCTGTGTTCAACCCTTCTGTTAGAGAGGGGTAGCTAATCGAAAGAAAGGGGCGGACAGAGCTCACATGACTTGTTTCAGACAGTGGATGGGGCTGTTCAAGGTAAATAAGGATTATTTGGAACTTTGAATCATCCAAAGCTACTCTGGTGTAGTCCATGAATAAAAATATAGAGTTGGAAATGAGCATCATAATCAAATTCACCTACTGGCTGGAAATTGTGAATTTGCTGTATTTCTTCTTGAAGCAAAGTGAGGCAGCTAATAGGATTTTTGACACTATAGAGAGTTGACAATGATAACAATTACCATAAAAACTGTAGCCAACTTTCTTTAGGGAAATCACTAGTTTAGCTGATGAAGATCCACTATATTCACGAGCCAGTTGCTTTCTTTGTTTATTGTTTATTGAATCCCCCTTAACCTATAAAAAAGACGGAACAATCCTTCCTGGGCTCCACACAAATAATCATTATATTTTAATATAAAATATCACATAATCAAATAAGATAATAAAACACAAGACATAAAAAAGAAAAACAATAAATAAAGAACAATTAAACTAATAATAATCATACCACCAAGTACCCCTGCATTGTATGAAATGCTAATGAAACAAGAAATACAGGAAGCATTTGTCTGCTGAGTGGCTCTGAGCAGTTTGTGTACAATCAGTTCATCAAAGCTTTTTCTCCAGGAAACAGCTGCCATCTGAAGCTACAAATGCAGTAAGAGTGACCCTAAACAATAAAGATGGAAACAATAGAAAACACTTCAGAGAGCCTGATTTTTATCCAATGCTAGTGAGGCCACTGTGAAAGTACCGCCACTTTTACCCTGCAATAAATCATCATTAAGACATCAAAGGTCATAAATTGTACAAACAGTCATCGCCGAAAGCAGAATTTAAACGGGACAGAGATGTCCCATTTCTTGATCTTTGTTGCCACCCAAGCCTAAAATAGAAGTCTTCACAGATATAATAGGAAGAGATTAACAAATCAAGTTGTGACAATATCTGTGGCTCACAACAGAAAAAAAAATTATATGAGCCTTGAACTGCACAATGTAGGATACACTACTGTGCAGAGCTTTGGATGTTGGGTTATTTGAGTTTCACACAGATTCTTAAATACACTGGAATATCCGTTTGAGTTGGATATTAATAGGACTGTGCAGCGAAAGCCTCATATGCTCTCTGCCAGGACTAGGCACGCAGCCAGCAGAGGTAATAAAAAACACAAATCAGGCATTTGTAGGACTACCGAATGTCATAAACTGTAATTTGCAGAGTGTTGCCTAGAGGAAATGCCATTATGATGCAACTTCAAATGTTCAACCAAGTTTTGAGATGAATAAACTAAGCAGTTAATTTACGCTACTCATGAGAAATGTTATAAAAGATAGAAAAAGAGTGGCTTTTTAATTTTTAGTCAAATTCACAAGGCAAATTAGGGAGCTGCCATTAATGTGGGGAAGCTACTGTTCAAAAACATTCATAGGTAGAAGCTGTCAAACAGATATCTGAGACTTGTGATTCAACACTGATGAATTTAAAGTGTAAAATCTGGACTTCACTCACAGGTTCAAGTTGTGCCATCTTTTTCTCTGACGGTCAGGTGATGCATGTTTGCATTTCCAACCTACCTGTAATCTGTACCTTCCACAGGGGTCCATGTGTACGTCCGCACAGCCTCGTCAATGTACCTCTGTTGACAACCACAAAAAGACAGCGATAGGTAACCTTCACACCTCCTCCCATAATCGGAGAGAAACAACAGACACTAAACATACTGAGCGCTTCAAATTCATTACAACACCATTCAGGAAGGTGCTACTTTGGATCATGATTGAGTTTCATATATTGATGACTTGCCTCATCTACTGATTTAATGAGCGTCTTGATTTTCCTTTGCCCTGATTTGCCATCAATCATCTGTCGGCGGATCTGAAAGGCAAGCGAAACACAGAGGCTGTGGCGTGAGTGTGCATAATGAAAGACGAAAATGGAGAAAACAAGTGACAGTTAAAAGGTTAAATGTAACACAAATTGCATGAAACACGGGTGGTGACAGTCGTGCTATTGCAGGGGAATAGTTCTGCACCTCCTCCTTATTGCTGTCTTGCAGTTCTGCATCCAAAAAGTCCAGAGTGACGGGCTCCCTGAAGTTAATGATCTGCACAGAGAGAGAAAGCAGGTGGAAGATGGAGGAGGAGGGTGAATGTCAGTCAGCAGGAATAATGTCCAAAATTTAACAACAGCAACTCTTTAGATGCACAGAAGTGTTAATAACTGGGTCTACCTTAGGCCGAAGGTTAGGATGCAGCAGTACATAACCATTTGGATCGATGGCGAAGGTATAGCCATTAGCTCCAAGCTGCACAGCATAAAAGGGAATGGTGAAATTATTCAAAAACCACACATATCTGAAAGTAGCACAAAAGACATCTTCAGCGACATGCTCACTCTGTATGTAGGTGTCTTCTTTTTGATTTCGTTGATTGCAATGTCTACTCCCATGACTCCAAGGATGAGCTGGTTCTGTATGCAGAAGACATAAAGCAATTACAAGCATTTTATCCACAGCCCCTGCTAGCATCAGAGAATCACACAGGGCTGGTAGCTGTGCCGTGAGCGTGCTAAGAACATCTCTATGCCATCTCTGACTTATCACTTTGTGTGCAATCTGATTAGCACATATTTTCACAGTCTATCTTAAACTGAGTCGGTTTGCTGCTTTAAGCCTTTGTGATAAGCTCAGAGTAAATACTTTGGTCATGGATACTGAAAGCTGGATGCATCTATGGATGTTAGTAGATAGTACAGATGAGTTGCTGTGATGTCTGTCGTCACCTCAGGGGGGAGGTGTTGCATAGAAGAGCAGCTGGGCGGACGCCATTACAAATGATTGATGATGGTCAACAACAAGAAATAAAACCTCAAATCCTTCTGCTCCTCAAACTTGTGTCTGTTTTTTTGTAACTTTACAGCCCTACCTGCCTGGATAGATGTAAAAAAACCAACAAAACATTATATTTACTAAATAATAATGATGCGGATTAAAAATCATATTGCCTGGTCTTGAGGAAAGTGCAAAAGCGCAGCTATTTTAAAGTCACATCCTGTGTTTCAGTGTTGCTTTTACCTGAGAGCTTGCAGTATCAGCAGTGAGGTTGAAGACCGGCATTGTGCCGGTGATGACAAGGCCCAATCCCTAATAAGACAAATTAGAAATCCAATTAAACGTATCCTTAAAGCACATGCCGATATACATATATATATGACAACAAAAATATGAAGAACACTGTTTACCAGGGGCAAACGCAAGAGGTGGCCAGATGGGTGACTAATGCCACCATAAACCAAGGTATGGACACCCCACATAAACGACGTTGTAGCCCCTTTTTTTTGTTTGTTTTGCAAAATTGCATTTCTTTCTCACCGTTGTTGCCACATGAATTCTTTTAACAGCAAAACCACTTTTTCAGGAACGTGAGTCCTGAGTTCCGACATATCTGGAACGCAGCATGTGTCTACATAGCAGTCATGCCCAAATTAGTAAATGATAAGACCTCCCACCGCCAACAGGTTGTAGCAGATGGCTGGTCTTCCCTGAGAAAACTTCTGCCAGATGTTTCTTCCTGTTAAAAACTGGACTTTTTCTTTCCCCCTGTCGCCAAGTGCCTGCTCATAGGTGGTCATGTTAAACGTTGTGATTTGATGCTATATAAATAAAACTACAGTGAAACTGAATTGAATTGAATAAAAGTGACCTAACGATTTACAGCGATTTGCAAAAAAAACCCCAAATAAACCGCTTTATGTGCCAGCCAATGAAAGTGCCCCCTGCTTTAAAAATAGTATGACTTCACCACCGCTGTGTACCGTCACTGTATCAACTCCTAGCCTATACTGGCACAGGAAAAAGGCTGCAGTGCCAAAATCACAAATATGCAAATGAATAAGTAATAATTTACACCAAATTCACTTTGCAGATTTAAGAGTTCAAGAACTGTCACATGTGACTTGTTAAACACCTAAATGATTATAACTTCTTGCTCACCAGTGCATCCTGGTAGACATTCGTCCACTGCACCTGCTTGGCTTTAGTCCCAGCGAGCACCATCGGACGGCCCAGGACATCCAGGTACTCCTGCAAAAACAAAACCACACATGCTACTATGACTGCCTACAGTATTCACACATAATCAAACAGTCATTTATAGTGCGTGTCATGTACTGCCATTAAAGCAGAGAACTTGAAGAGCCTTCCGACGTTCATCTGTCATAAAACTACAAGACCCTGACCGGCCTCGTCTCTATCACCACATAAAGCAGCGGGCCACCAGCAGCAGCTGCGTCCCGGTCCTGCCGAGCCATAAAGCCTCCAGTCCTGAGCCGCTCAAGGCCGTTTTTCATCATTATGAAGGAGCTATTAAAAACACATTAAGGGTGTCAATGGCACGACGTGCAACCACGCCATTTTCCCAGAGGCTTTCCTGTCAATACTAGGAATGTGATAGCGTCCCACAGCAATTGTGAGTAGAGGTGAGGGGTTAAGTCTACTAGTAATACATCATATTCATTATTTTCTTTTGCTGTCTGAAGCTACCTCAAACAAACCTGGGATGTCTTTTTTGCAAACGACTGATTGATCTGTGTCTGTTAGGAGATGCTTAACTGGTAAAAAGTGACCTTATGACATAGAAAATATATGGATGCCAGAAATATAATCTCACAGAGACCAGAAGAAGAAAGCAAAACTGTTTTATAATTAAAACTAACTGTATACTTCTGCCAGCATTTATAATAGCTTCTTTTTTCCTCAGTATCCTACTCAGCAGTCAGTGAGCCATAAAGTCATGTATCACCACAATATAATTAAATGTAACAGGATCAGCAAAAAAACAACAACAACAGCAAAAAAACCCCAGCAGGTCTTCTGGGTTAAATGTTAATTTAATAGTTTGCACATAACGACAAATTTCCATCCATTCAGCAGCGAAAGGGGAAATGTCATCGCAAATGTCTGACCCCTGACACCATCTACCCTTGAAACACAAAAGGCGTGACCTGTATAAGCATGCAGCTATTTCAGTATCGTGCTTTTGACCATTTGTTTTCCAGCGTCTGAACAGTGAGGTGCTGACAAGCGTAACCTATTCTATATCATTAGCTCAATAAAAGTCTGGTTTAATGCGCCACAGGGAGATATTCCATCAGGACAGTGACAGCCAGACCTTTTCACGGGATAAAGAGGGGAAATTTTCTGCCTGGCTACAACAATCTGGGAAACATAAAAAGTCACCAACTGGAGATATGTGGTCCCACGGAAGCAGAGTATTCTTAAACCCCCCCCACAAATGCAGACAGTGAACTCACCAGTCTGGTCACACAGAAGGCAAACATCCAAACTAATGCCTGCACTGTTATTGTTGCTCCACTGAGATCCCATACAAAGAAGCCAGGATATATAAGTCAAAGTATTTTCAACTATTCATTCATAAAAGTATGACTCAGGATGGTGGGTATAATAATAATTTTTTGCCTTCTGTAGTCCATCTGCTATTTAAATAGTACCATCATATTTAAACAAGACTATGCGATGAGTGTGTGATACTGAAGGGCAGACGGTGGTTAAATAACATCTGGCCCCAGTGTGTCTTCTGGGCCTGCACAGAAAGCCGTAGTCACCCACCTTCAGAAAATCTATTAGAGTAAGTGGCGGTTCTCAGAATATAAATATGCCAGAGTTAATGGAACAGCTGACAGTCTATTCTAGGGCCTGATCACTCACCGGGACTGGGGGTGGGTGGGAAGCTGAGCATAGGGGAGGAGGGGTTTGGAGCAGCTCCCCCACCACCAAACAATGGAGTCAATTTCTACAGCTAGAATGAGGTTATCCCAAGGGCCTCTCGAAGCCCAAAGTGCCTTAAGCAAATGTGTATGTGTGCGTGCATGGGGTGGGCAGGGGACGTCTGCGAGCCTTCTACTTTACTTAGTGTTCAGGTATGTTCTCATGGAAAGACCACATTTGTTATCGGTACATCTAAACTCACGTCAATTCTAATTTATTGCCATCCAGCTGTGCTTTTTCTGTTCCTCAGGAACACTTGAAAGCAAATCTACAGTGTAATTATCATCAAAGCCAGCATGGAAGAAAAGTAAAATAAGTTATTAATTTAAAATATCCTTTTGTAGACTTTTGAGTCCATAAAAGGATTTTGGGAGTCAGTAGCAGAATTATATAATTAACCTACAAAAATAATCAGGTGAAGTTTCTGAGAGAAAATATGCATCTAAATTAAAGTACCGCTAAAGTACAGATCTTTCTGAAAATCTGTATGTATAAACATTTGCATCACTTTGCTGTGGCAGGCTGTCTTCTTTTGGCAAACCTCTGTACAAGGCGGATCAGCAAAAGATCAAATTTCCAAATCAAATTTTAGGGTAGGATATCTTACAAGGAGCTAGATTGGTTCCTTTCATCTGGTAGGATGTTTTTAAGCAATGTTTTGAATTTGCACAGCTTTTTATCTGCCAAATCAACGTCTACTGCTTTAAGCAACTTAAACTCAAAGGTATGTGACCAGCCACACACGCTAAGGCTAGTGGTCAAACTATAGGATAAGAATGACTTTCATTGTTAACTTTTTAATAGCATTTTTCATCTAACATCAGAAACAGGCTTTCACATTACTATCTTCTTCTTCTTTCGTTCGCTCACTTTAGGGGTCACCACAGCAGATCATCTGCCTCCTTCTTACCCTCTTCCTGGCATCCTCTACTGTTGCACCAACCCTCTTTATATCGTCATTCACTACATCCATGATTTTTCCATGATATTCCTTAAAATATTACACAAAGTTATTTTGTGTTCCTAATGTCAAAGATGGGAAGAACAACAGCCTGTAGAAGTGCTGCCATTACTACCTTTTAATTTCAAAAGTAGCATTCCCAACACCATTTTGCAGCTAATACAAACTCTGTATATCTTACCTGAGTGTTGATTCTGATGGCTCCAATCGATGGAATTTCAAAGTAGTAACCTGAAGATTAAGAGGAGAGAATTAATGCACTATCTCCATGCCGAGCTTGCATCCAGTCTGCTTCACGGAGCAGCCCATGTCATACATATATTTTCAAAAATTAAACAGTCACAGTGTGCAGTAAAGTGATCCATTAAAGATTGGAGTCTAATCTCTTCATGTTATGAGGCACATTTAATAACACCATCTTCAGCTGATGATGTTGGCCACTGCAGGCATGGAGGAGCCTGTGGCCACTGACCCTTTCAGACTCGTGGCTGTGTTGCAGGATGTAAATGTGGTGGCTCATTGGGAATGCTGAGCCCAAGGCTCTGCTTCTGCTGATTAGGAATGGAGGAGAATGCCCGACTGGGTCAATAACCACGCTGCTCCCCAAGTTATTAAAGCCATGGATGTTTATACAAAGAGCTGCGAAATGGAGGCAGCATCCCCAGAATGTTAAAAGGCGGAGATAACTTTCATTATTTTGATACATTATGGACTTTTTTTCACTCGCCTGTTCTGTGTTGAAATTTGCCTCCTGTGTCTCATTCATTAGCACACGTGCTCATCCGTACACATCTCTGCACCCTCAAACTGAGGTTCACATGTGCACACGCACAGGGCACAGCTATTTGTTACTGCTCTGTTAATAACAGCCATTGTCCAAGTGATTTCTGACTGTGTGCCAGGGAAGTGGTTACGGAGCAAAGCACCACAAGAGGTGAAAAAAGGAAAATTTGTGCAGTGACTAAAATATAAATTTCCACTCTGCGCTGCAGGTTCAGTAAAGATTTTCAGTTATGAACTTTATCAATCATTTATTCTCTTTATAAAACTTGTTTACCTAAATTCTCTGTAGTATCCTCAAACTCCTTCTTCACATTTAGCACATTTAGGAAGTAATTTGGGTCTCTGTTAAACAAATACAGTGCTTGGTGATAACACACTTTTAATAGAATAGATTTATTCCCCTGTCATAAAAAATAAGAACATGTAAATGTTTTAGAAATGTGTCAAAAACTTATTTTAAATGAAAAAAATACTGACTTCACCGTGTTTTTAAAACACACAAATTGGAGCTGGTATATTGGAGTGGTCAGAAATTACTCAAGCATAACATTCAATCACTCAAACTAATTTTTCTGTTCAGGAATCCAAGTAAATAACTGTAATTTGGCATCTTAATAACAAAAATAAATAATGTGCTTTTCTATTCATTTATTTTAATATTATTATTATTTTGCTTTTTTTAAATGGTGAATTTCAAAATTTATGTATTACAACAATAATTCAACAATAATTAGATGTGCTTGTGCATAATGGGGAAATAACAATCACAGAAAAATACAAAAATGATTTTGCTAAATACCAGTAATGTAAATTTAGGGCAGCTGTGGCATTTAAACCTTATATTTAGTCATGGTCTAATACATTTTTTAAGTACTGCATGAATACAATTTGTATTTTTATTCTGCTAAATTCCAAAAACACTGGAGTCTAAAAAATCATATACACTGATTACCAAATACGTATCAAGCTTTTCTATTTAAAAATAACTTTGTGCTTTCTATAAAAAGCAAAAAAACTAAATATTGATGTGAAATTAAACACTGCATGGCCAAAACAACCCACAAACCAGTAATGCACTAGAATACTTTTAGCTTTGGTCCTTTTTGATAAATATATTCTGTCTATAGCTCTTGTATTGTTGATGGGAGAGTCAAGTCTTCCCTAGCACATTCAAACATTTTCAGTGGACTCAAGGCCTGAACTCTGGTGGTCAATTCATGGGTGAAATGATGTCTCTTTCACACTCTTTCCCTCTTTGACCCCGATGAATCCACTGATGAAAAAACCTGGTCATTCATTATAGTCGTGTAGTTTTGTGATCACAATCATTCGAGACATTTTTCCAGCCTTCCTCAAAGATGATGTTTCACTAGTAGGTTAATTCAGCAGACAGTTCTTAACCCAGTTTTGTAGTTTCAGTAATGCCCTTAGATGTTTTCTTTGCTTCATCCAGGCTAATAATGTGAAGCTTCCAAAATGGAGTAACATCTTTCAAATGTGCCTTCCAACATATTTAAGTAATGAGAAGTTACTCACTGCATCAGTTTGGGTTAAATAACTCAAACTGTTGCCAGCCCAAACATATTAACCAGTGCAGTAATTATCCAAAGGAAGGCTCGTCTTCTCCCCCTATTTTCTTAGTTAAATCGAGGTGGTGACTTCTTTTTGGCCTGATAGTTTTTACTGTGGAGCGTAAAGACGAATGCATTCTCCTCCTCAGAAGAACAGAATGAACAGTTTTCTGATGACATCCAGTTTCCTTAACACTTTTACTGAGACAAGGTATTTAAACTGAAGTTTACCCAGTAAACCCGTGCACCTAATTTCATGGTGTAATTGATTTTACTTCTCTTGGTCGTGGGCATTATGATTTGTGGAATATTGTATTAGTAACTTTGGATTAAATTCAACACTTTTGTGGGAGTATTAGGATCACCCACGCGGCATGTGACGTTTGCTGTTTTTATCCTCGACTTCACCTGTTTTTTGGAGATAACTTTCTTTTCTGTTTTGGATTTTGTTACACCGTGAGACCATGCCGAAATGGTCCCATTGTCCTCAGAGTCACAGAGAGGTTGCTTTCTTCTTAGAATGGGATTGCAGCTCAAGTAAGGCAACAGCTAGCATCTTCAAGTGCCCTAGTTGTGCATGTTTGTGCTTGTTGGTGTGCATTAATGTGGTTTGTTGAATGTGTGTGTGTGTGTGTGTGTGTGTGTGTGTGTGTGTCATGGGTGAAGGGTTAGGGCCTGGCAGTGTCAGGGAGCTAGCTCTGCTGGAGTGAGATACCAAAGAGTAATAAGTACTGAAGGTACGAGAGGACAGCTCCATTGAGGCCTGTGTGTCAACACTATTGTCTTATGCCAGCATAGACTTTAGTAGCATGGTAATCACTACAGTCATGAACAGAAGAGAGCTTGTTGGCACAGAGGCATAATCCTGGACTTTCCCAAGCCTGACAGGGAGATGGCATGGTAATCATTCTGCTACCAGACTCCTCCTGCTAATTAATAACAACTTCTGGGGAGATACTTCTGAAGCACTTGGCTTCACTGGCAATAAGCTAATCGGCACACAACTAAAGCCCCCATAAAGGAGCAGTTTCAGATAAATCACAACACTGAGAAACAAAATTAAATCAAACCGCAACAGGCCGAAAGAGAAGTGGGTTAAAAACATAAGAGTGAGCCCGACAACAACAGCGAACTAGGCTGGAGACAAATGAGCCAAGTCAAGATGAGATGCATGAAGACAAAGTAGCTCACAGGAAGACCAGCTGAGTCATGTGGGCTGTCAGACTGTGGGTCAGAGGCAGAGCTGCCTGTTTGCTGGGTTATTTCAGGGCTGCTGATCTCTGCATCAGATGCCAGAAGACATTATTTTAAAGCAACTCAACAACAGATGGAAGGCAGGGTCTTAATACCTTTCTCTTTCTGAAAGATTTAAACCTGTTTTATTTCAGAGCACATTGAGCATCACCGATGGGTATGGTTGGCTTCGGATGTGAAGTCGCACTGTCCTGGTGGACACCTTTTTCTCACTGCGGCAAGGTAACAGGTTAAATCAACAGGGTCTAAAAAATAAAAGTGAGAACGTGTGATTACAAAGTTGCACTGTCATACTGTACTTATAGATCAGCGGTTCTTAACCTGGGTTCGATCGAACCCTAGGGGTTCGGTGAGTCGGTCTCAGGGGTTCGGCAGAGCCTCGGCCGTGACATTCACGGCTCATTTTGTGCACCAGTAAAAAACATATCTATCTCTTGAATTTAAAAAAAATCATATTTTATTTTTCACTAAAGAGGGGTTCAGTGAATGCGCATATGAAACTGGTGGGGTTCGGTACCTCCAACAAGGTTAAGAACGACTGTTATAGATAGTCTCCTCGGGCAATGCTGCACTTTCCAGCTCAGCTCTTAGTATTTTTGGATTGTTTCAAGTATTTCCCATCAAAACAGTGACGCATTAACTATAATTCCAATTTTGGGGAAACAATGTAGTTGGAGGGAGTCAAATCTACCAAGATGCTATTGGCTCTGGTGAAAAAAAATCTCCAGATTTTCAATGCGCTGGGTGTTCAGCTCCTGTGAGCTGAGTTTTTGTTTCTTCAGATGTCAGTGGATGTTACAGCAGAACTCTGTGTTGACAGTCTGACCCTGCGGGAAAAGTTCAAGGTGCACAACCCCGTGAAGCACTCTCGGGATTGTATACTGCGACCGATTTAGCTGAAAACTGCCTTTTTATAAATGTCACCTCCTTTACATCTCTGGGCTATAGCTAGAAATCCAGCTCCCATCAGCTATGACGATCCTTGCCAAAATTGGCTTAGTGTGATGTAAAAGTTAGACGTTTGGACTTTGTACAAGATCAATTTGTTAAGCGCTGGTGGTCAAAAAGGGACCCTTAAAGTGCTACCTAAAAATATCTGGCATGGCTTTTGATTACTTTGGATGAAGTAGCAGAATTTTGTGATTGTGTATACACAATGTATAACAAAACTGAGCAGGGTCTAGGACAACATCAATAACGTTAATCTTATTAATTAAACCAATTATTCTTAAAAAACTGAATATTTACTTGACTAATTCATCTTTTAACTAATTAAGGAACGACAACAGAAGTCATAGCACCCTTCAATACTGAGACGTAATCCTTGAAATATTTTCTGATGATTTCTGGGCATGGATAATATCAGTCTGGCACAAATCTGTGAAGAGATGTTCTGCCATTATTCACAGATGTTTCTTTTCAGATCCTCTTTGCTGCAGGGGGAACACTTTAAATTCTCCAGATGTGGGTGTTCTGTTGGATTCAAGTCAGAGGACATACTTGGCTAAGTCATAGTTCACTTTTCTTAAAGAAAAACAAAACAAAAAACGTGTGATTGTTTGTGTCTCTTGCCAAGCTTCTTGACACTACGAGCCCACTCTTTATTCTGCATTTGAGCAAGCTCACTTTATAAATGTCACCTCCTCTAAACCTCTGGCATTAATGTAGGCTCATATCAACATGCTCCCACCTCCATGTTTCAAGGTCAGACCTGTGCAGTCACTCAGGTATTCCTTGCCAGGTCCACACCAAACACTGAAATCCAGACAAATGGATTTTTGCTTCGTCTGAATAAAGAATGTGTTGCTCGTACTCGTCAGGCTTTCTTTTGTAAAGCGTAATTGTGCAATTTTGTGCCCTCTCATAAGGAAAAGTCCTCTGCTTAGTGGTTTGAGGGCTGCCACAGCGGATCCCTATGAAAATCTGTTGTTCCAATTTAAGGTTGTGAAAATTGCTAATTGGACACCAACGCACTCCTGAGGTCAGCCCACAAGCTTTCAGGGGTTTACTTTTTCAGGAGTTTGTATTTCATTATCCCAGGACAAAAGAGGGAAAGAAAGAAAGCCGTGCGGAGTTTTCTTTTAAAATCTTGTGAAATCCAAAAACTGTGAACTGCATGTGTAATAACTTTTGTCACAGAAGTCACAGATAAACAGACTTTTGGTGCAATGGTACTTGTATAGCACTTTTCCACTCTAGTTGAGCAATCAAAGCCTTTTTACTATAAGCCTTATTCACCCATTCATACAAGAGCCTTTTTCTATGCCTAATAAAAGTGCTTTAAACCTAATATTCACACGCTCACACTCTGATGGGTGTATCAGGGAAAATCAGGGTTCAATATCTTCTCCAAGGACACCGTACATGCAGACTAGAGGGACCATTGATCAAACCACCAACCTTTGTTCAGCAGACCTCCTAAACCACAGCTGGTCACAGATGTACTTATGATGCTGGTATTTTCAATGCTGTCTCTCTATTCTATTTTAAACTGAAAGCTAAAAAACTCTCCCACTTTACCTTATAGAAAAAAGCAGATTGAAATAAATATTGTAAGGTAATCTAATTTTGACAGTTTAGCATTTTAATTATAATACAAGGGTTTCTACATATAATACACCAAATTTATTTTCAGAATTTTATTTTAACAGTAAGAAGTATTGCCTCACAACATGAAAAGTTCATCCCCACAGTCTCATTCCCTGTAGTCTGTTTAGACATGTTAGCTCTTTGACAAGAACAGCACCCTAATTATTGTAAAAAAGATCGTTTAACGCACTTTTTATATAACTTTAAGTAATAACTTTACAGAGGCATTCTTTATTTTGAATTGTGCTCTGCAAACAAATGGACACAGCCTATCTGTATGAATAGTTACAGCACGGGAGTTCTGAAAAATAAATTAGGTATGCTAAATTTAGCTATTTTCTTGCTTTTTTTTTGCATTTCCCCCTTCAGAATGACTTGACTGAGAGAATGTCATTCATCAGGGTCCACAAGTATTCTAATAAATAGCATTATATTGTTTCGAGGGCATGTGGTGGATGTATAACCACAGCACTCCATGTTTTCAAGCACACATCAAGTATGCAGATGCCTACACTGTGATTAATGGGTGACCTAAAGCATTCCCTTTTCTTAGACTTTGCATACAAATCTGAGCTTATCCACTCACCTTTATTGGCGCATGCTATCCACTGCAAAGGGGTGACATCGTAGTTATGCTGGCCAACAGAGAAAGTGAAAACACGAACCTGATTGAAGAAAACAAGAGATAAACGAGACGAATCACATCAAGGAAATATATGTATAAAAAAAGTAACTGACAATAATCCACAAACCTACTTATTGGAAATAAAGTCACCATCATGTACACAAACTTCAACTATACCAATTGACCTCACAAATATCTCCAATAGTAGACAGCAGTGATACAGAAGTGAAACTGCAGATTAATCCTATATGACAGCATTCGTCATGAAGGAACCGCAGAGTAATGAATACTAGTAGAACTATGAAATCAGGGAAATGAAGGGTGGAAATGACAACAAGCTACTAGTGGAGTATCTACTGGCTGTAATATTACAGGCTCTGATGATAAAGTGGTTAATTAGTCAGCAGGTCAGAGCTGTTAACACCAGCAGCTAAACAACAAAAGAGACAAAATAAGAGGGAAGGAATGAGAGAGGGGAGCGAGTTGAAGAAAGACTAAAGAGATTTTTTTTAAAAACAAAAACAAATGGGAGTGAAGAAGCTTGGAGAGCACTTTATGTGCACAGATTGGAGGGCTTGGCATGTCAGACTGTCTAGCTAACAGACCTGTTTATGCTATATTCAGACAATGTCAGCAGAAAACAATGGAAACAGGGAGAGAAAAGGCAGTTTCTGGAGATGTGTGATCTCTTGGGCTGAACAGATAACATCCTCATAGGGACAAACTCACTGTTTTGTTGGGCCAGTTGTACTTCTCAAAGATTTCCTGTGCGCGATCCTCCCCGCCATCTGTAAACATCATTATCATCTTATTGCAGTTGGCCCTTGGGGCATTGCTCTCCTGTGGCACAAGAAACAAAATGAGAAGGAGCGAGCAAAGAAATAAAGGGAAACAAGGCAGGGAGACATGCTAAAAAATGCAGCAGTAAAGGGGCAAGATACTAAAACATATCCACTGTATGACCCCAATGAAATAATTACAAGTACTTAATTAGCTTTAGTTATTTTACCATTAACAAAGAACAAAATGATTACAAAGTGCTTAGTAATTGGTTAATAATTGGTCTTTAAACCATATATTTGAACTGCTAGCTATGGCAAAGTGGGAAATGAGGTTTATAAAAAGTTGTAAATGGTTATTAAACAGTTTAACACTGATGAGATAGTATATTGCCAGGGGTGTAAATCACAAGACTGTGGACCTGGGCGCTGCGGCTTGTGTTTCATTCGCTCTTTAATTTCATTTTCACTCATTTTTTGGTTGAGTTTCAACCACTAAAGCTACTTAAGTTCGGGAAAAGGTTGTGGTTTAGTTTAAAATATTCCCCTCAAAATCTATATAAAGGACACTTCAACATACTGACTAGAGAAAGTGGGAATCAAATCATTAACCTTCCAATTGGTAAACAACCCGCTCCACGGCGAATCATTGTAAAGCCAAGAGTTCTGACTAAGAGTCCATATGTGATCAAATCAGATCAGTAGTCGTATCTATTATTCCTTTCCTCTTCATGTATTATTTCTGCTATAATTTTTTCTTCTTTTTTCCTTCATCTGTTTTTTAAAAAAACCCCTCCTCTAATCCACTCATTGCTTTACTGACACATTTATAGATTTCTTACTTGGCAGCCAAAGGCTTCTTCACATTAGCGTAATTTTAGTATACAACCTTATTCTAGCATTAAATCTGGTTGTCTCGAAAACATTTTCACTGGCATTATAGTCCCCGCCACCCTCCTGCACTGCAGCTGTCATTGATATGCAGACCAGCAGCAAGTCAATCTGACAAGATTCTAATAAAGACAAATAATATTGCGACAATTACATATTTTTATTGTGCTTTTGTCCCCAATCACGGCAGTGAGTCAGCTACAGACAGCGATTAAAAGGGGCCTTTTTATTTCTCATTCTGCCGGCAAAAGGGAAGTTGGGAGGGTGGGGGTATGGAGGGGAGATCACTTGGCTCCATGCCTCCGAGCCCACCAGAGGAATATAAAGTGTCTGTGGCTGATATCCTCTGGGCTGCGCTCATCAATCATCCCATCAGAGCCCATTAGGGTGGCAGCCTCCTAAAATACACAGCAGCATACGGAGCTGAGGCAGCACCTGTGTCGGGAGCACGTGGATCCCTGCTGCTGACAGACCTCACCACGGTGCTGGCTGCTGAAAAAGCTAGCGTCACTCCATTGCTACCACAGTTATAATCAGACTTGCCTTCAACAGTGACAGCCCTCTGGAAATGTCTTAGTAAACCTCAGCCACTCACTGTCAGCTTTGTGTTATCACTGTAAATTCTGTTTTATTAATTGGATTAGACAGCAACGTCAGCCACAGACAAACAATGCGCTCAAGGATCGCCTTTCCCTGAAAGGCTCGTTGGCTCTTACATTGAGAAGCTGTTCAAAGGCGAATGTGAAGCCAGATTTGTAATCTGTGGTCCCCTTGGCTTGCATACGCATGACGGCTTCCTTGAAGATCTTCTTGTTACGAACGTTGGCCTGGACCAAAGTCCTGAAGCAATCAACTACAAAAACGGCCTTTTCATTGAACTGGAAGGAGACATAAGAAGAACTGAATGATTTGCCCATTTAAAAAACAGTTGTAAAAGTGCATATTTCTATGTAACGTATGCATGTGTGCACAGTTCATGGATACAGGATGCAGGCGTGGGTGTGTGCAGATGTAAGCTACCCTGCTCCTGGCTGGCAGTAAACACTGGTAATTACAACTTTCCACACCAAGAACAGGTGCACCTGAAACGCCAGTGCATTACACTGAACAGAAACCCAGCCAAGGTAATATAATCTGTCTCATCTCATCTACCAAATTAGCCTAAACCTGTGTATATGCATGTGCTCATGCTTGCGTGTGTGGCACCTCAGCGCGCTATTAGCAGCATGCTTGTAATAGCGTGTTTCAAATGATGTTTCTTCTCGAAGGTCAGCTTCAGAATCAATTAATGTTTTCAGGACAGATTGATGTAAACTACTACATGAGAGAAAAGATGGCATTTTGATTAGGTCGGCATCATGTCATATTTAAACTGGCAGACAAAGACAGAAAGAATTACAATGCTGCTTCTTCAAATGTTAAGAAAAGGAGAATGTGCGCCATATGACCAAGACAAAATTAATCAGGTCACATGTGCTAATACATTACCATATATTATTATAACTAATTATATTGCCCTTACAAGTGAAACCAGATGATTACTTTTGGTTAATTAGCATTTTTTTAATGCATTTTGTGTTTGGAAGGAATTCAGAGCAAGTTCTTCTAAGCCCACACTTTTTTTTTTTATTTTATAAGGGGGAAAATCAGATGCTTTCGCACCCAGATTACCATGCTCATTTATTGCTCTTAGAGCTGGGATTTAGAGGCATACAGTGGCTAAGAGCAATGGATTATGAGGGATTACTGAAGGGAGTCGACAAACAGAGCCACCACACCGAGCAAGAGGACGTGTTTCTGTGCGCGTGTGTGTGTGTTTATGCGTTATCTGCCCTGCAATATAGAATAACTTTAAGGTTCCCCTACACATTAGTCTCAATAGAAAACTTGGTAATAAGTAGAGTAAAAGAGGCAGACGGCCACAATCCTACAGGGACAGCAGTGAGGGAGGACAAGCAGACAGTGTAATGAGGGAAGAGAATGGTTTCCACAACAACTGGGAGCTGAATGACCAGCTTACTAACTCCCTGCTTGAGTACCACCTGCTTAATGAATACCACAAATATTTGTGTTGATGTTGTTTTCAGAAGAGATTTGTATTTGTGTTCACTGCAAATGTGGTCTGCAAGCTTCCACTTACACTAGCCACATTCACATAGTCATCATCTGATAAAGTGTCTAGCATCTCCACTACAGAGGTCTTCATGAGCTTCAGAGTGAGCCCGCTGACACTTCCACTCCTGCAGAAAGATAGCAATCAAGCACTTGCATCCTCAGTTATAGAGAGACGTTTCATTTTTATTTTTGGTCATGTCTACTTTTTAAATCAAAATTGTGGGTTATACTCAGAAAATCACTCCAGATTTGGACATGTATTCAATAAATGACATGCATATTTAGGAGTAAAACCAATATAAAATTAATTAAAGCTAAAAAAAGGACAATCTGAATCTTCCTTTATGTTTGGCCTTTTGTCAGACCAACAGGTGGCACTAGCACCCTTTGAAGGAGGCATACACTCATACCAGAAGAAAAAAAAAGGTTAAAAGAGAAGTGAGACACTCACACATCCACAATGATGACCATGTCCTTTGGAGACGATGCACCTTGGATATACCTGGACAAAGGGAGACAAAGAATGGGCTTTAATTTGTTCCCGTAATCTCTGAAAATTGCACTTTAAAAAGAAGCCGAAGTCACAATGAGCTGAGCCATCATAATATGGAGCAACCACGGCTGAGCCCACTTAAGCTACAGAATACTGAAAAGGCTTATGTGCTTAGAAGAGTTAATAAGTTGTTATATACTTCAGTGTTGGCTACAGCTTCTGTGAGCTGACTTCAACACAGATAGTCCTCTTTGCCGAACAACAATGCCCACTCTAAATAATTACTGCGTGAGACAAAGTAATTACTAGTTTACAGACTAAGTATATAATAACACATTTAGTACAACGGGCTGTACTGATCTGCACAACCCCCTTTTAAGATGGCACTTTTAAAAAGACCTGTGAAAAATAAAAATGTATTCAGTACAGTATCATCAGAAGATTGACTCGATTATTAATTAGTACCAGTAACCGAGTTACTATTTTTACAAGGGCTACGGATTTTTGTTTTGATATTCAGTCACACTATTTTACTGCTACAGACATTTATTTTGCTTTCTACATAAATGAGCAAGTTTCTAGTTGCTTTTTAAAAAAAATTAATATCAGTCAGGTCACCTTAAGCTGTGCTAGAGACATGCTGAGATTGCTGGAGTCTTTAATTTAAAGTAGAGTTTAGAGGAAATCACACTTTGTGTCACTAAATTCCAACAGCATAACATTTTCCAAGACAACTTCTTTTTGTAGTGCTAGTAATCTTGCTGCTTTCATTGATAATTATTTCAACAAATAACTGTAGGAGTCACAAAGAAAGTACATCTTTTTTATCCTGTTATGCTATGGTGACTCATGGAGTCTACTGTGCAATATATTTAGTCACTTGAAATTTACTGTAAAGGAGCAGCCTGAGTAGTGTTGACCTGCTCAGTGGAGAGCCTGTGCTGAGCTAAGGGCTGTCAGTAAAATAAGATAGCTGATGTTCTGTTCCTTTGATGACTCATCAGTTGGGCGTCAAACCACATTATTTACTCTGGTGGCCCTTTGTTTTTTATTTTTATTTATTTATTTATGTGTGCATGTGTGTGTGTGTGTGTTGGGGGGGGG
>VUQG01034995.1:24039-34068 GCA_015106755.1 Etia nguti
TTAAAAAAGGAAATTTTTTTTTTTTTTTTTTTTAATAAAAAGCAATATATTGATTTTTACACCCAGAATCACATGACATACATCGTGTACTCTACACAAATGCGTCCATACACTCACAAATATCTAAAATCAAGATATAGCCTGATTTGTGTGTACAGCAGACATGTGCTCTTTAAACTGAGGTGGAAGGAGGTATTGCTCTAAGTGATAAATAAATCAAAAAGAAATGCATTACACAAGCAATGAACACAATGACATATTCTATGTTGCGGTGATTGTGTTTTGCTCCTTTTGTAACAGTCTAGTAAAGGGAGTCTCATTGGAATTCATGAAATAGTTTTATCAAGGCACCACGTTGTAAAATCAATACATTAACTGAGCCGGGGGGGCGGGCGTGTATGTGTGTATAACTCTCTCAGGAGATTGTGTTTATGCACCCTGACCCATTCACCAAAATGCTGTGCATTACATTTAAATTGGAGGAATCATCTTCTACATACATTTCAGAAACATGCAGATACATATAACACGATCCATGGAGTGGGGGAAAAAAAAAAAAGGTTTTCTGTATTGTTGAAGTGAGTTGTGCTTATTAACCGCACTGTGCTGATAATGAGCTGCATGCATACATACATAAACACTCTGTATAATGAAACTAAAACTACAAAATGTGAGTTTTCTTCACAGTGATACGCTTGATAAGCATGCATCATATAAAATAGATATATGGCGAATAACCACAGATTAATGGGACAATTGTAACACAGGGAAAGTGTGTTTATGTGTGTGTGTGTGTGTGTGTGTGTGTGTGCGTGCGTGCGGGTGTGTGTCTGCTCCCTTATGTGCGTGGATTTGTGTTGTGCTGATGGGCTTATTATTTTATGGACTGCTGCTCTCTTAGTGCTCCTGTGGATGTGGCAGGCGAATAAAGATTGAATTAAGATAACAATATAGGAGGACAGCGCCCAGAGAGCCTGCAGGAGAAAAAGATGTTGTCTGCCATTTATTTATTCCACTTTCTGTTGATTATTGGAAGTGTTGGCACCAAGATGATTCACGTTTCCATATTTTCAGATATGCCTGCGAATACAGTTTTTTTGTTTCGTTTTGGTTTTTTGCTCAAATTTTTCACCACTTTTCAATCTTAAAGAAATACTGAATATTAAATTAGTCATGCATATTTCTTTATAGTAAAGATTAGCAGCCAAGTATCAGCCTGACATTGTTGTTTTAGCAGATGGATAATCTTTTTTTATTGCAAACCTTCTGATAAAACCCTGCTGCATCACCTTCAGTAGGCCTCTCTTTTGACCTAGCTTCTACCTGAAGTCGGGAGAACAAAGAGAAAAGAGGGGGCAAAGCCCGGGGATCTATATATATTAGAATTGTGTTTTCGGGAGCTTCAGTTTCGAGGATTGACCGCCATAGTCATAATATTTATAAAGAGGTAAGATTGACTTCTTGAAGAAATCAATATGTGATACAGCCTACATGCTGTTGTGAACCTGGGAGGTAATGGGATCTTTGCAACGCTTGGCTAACAGGACTCCACGCCTGTCTCTGGTTATTTCTTTCTTCGCCTTTCACTTTCCCCATCTCCCTCTCCCTCACTTCAACCTCTGCTTCGCTTCCCTTGATAACAAGTGCAGACATTATAATGGACAAATGTTAATAATTAATGTCAGAGCAATTGGAGACAATTAAGTGTGTTGACTGGGCCATTAATTTTCCTGGGGCTGTTGGTAGGGGAACAGAAGGTGAGAAAGACCATCTGTAAAGGAAGGTAGCCCCTCTGTTTTTTTAAATGTATTAATTAATACATTTTTTTCCACAGGAGATCACCTGGACAGCTCTGGCCAGGTCAATCACACCACTATCAGTTGCTCCCACTAAAACTACAGTTCTTACACTACAAAAGAGCTGCTTCTCTTTGATGGGACTCTTCTTATAGACGACATCAGTCCTTATATTACTGAAGGATGGTACTAAGATTAGATCTGTGTATTCTCTGGCTTTACTGGTATTTGCAAAGGTGTAGAATCTATAGCATCTGACTGGTATCAGGGCATGTGATCTGATTTATGTGTAGGAGGAAGAGAGCTGGTCGGTATGTGAGTAGAAAGTGTGTGTTTGTCATTTTTAGTCACTATTTGTGCACATTTTCTAGCCTGCAGGAGGCTTACTTTTGGTGTACCTCTGTGTTGTGGGTTAGCTGTTGCTGTAAATGAAAGCAATTTAAAGTTGTACCTTGTATGATGTGAGATGAGCACAAAACTACATAGATGAGTACAGTTAAGTCAAGTCACAGTGACTTGACGTGAGATGATAGGAAAGTTGAATTTCAGGGCCAGAACTGAAAAGCCAGCCACTGCACCATTTGTCATGCAAAATTATAGGCAATTTAAAAACTACTGAGACAAGTGGACAGGGATAATTACTGTGATCAAAACTTTCAAATCTAGCATTCCCCTATTTGGAACCAAAGGCCAAATGTCGACATTCCTTGAGGTCACTGAAATGGTCACTAGCCAAACAAATCAGCAAACTGTGCCATACGTAGTATGGCATCTCTGATTATGCAACGAATTTTAACATGCAAATACGTAAATAACAATGTATCTGGGTCCAAACGCTCCTTTGGTTCGCAAAATCAAACAAACTCTGAAGCACTACTGAGAATCAAAGACGATCCAAATTCTTTCAATTTCAACATAATAAATAGAGTAGCTTTTCTCCCAGGTTTGATAATAAACTTTTTACTGCCTAGGCTTTCATGAAGAAGTTGATTTATAAGGTTTAGAGGAATTACGAGCTAGCAGGAAGTTAGCATATGCCATGTTCTGAGCAGAGTAGTTCTAAAAGACTAAAACATACAGCTCTGCAATAGTTTTTAAGTTAAACAGAAACACAAAATAAATCTTAATGGAATCTGGAGGGTAATTAAGTTAGGCAAGCTGACATATAATGATGGTGGGGAACTAGGCTAACATAAACACACGACCACAGGGAAGATGTAGGATGAGGGTAAATTGTTCTCAATAATTTTCATGGTAAGGATCATATGACAAGAAGAAAATGCCAAAAACAGGCTAAACTTCGCCCAAAAGACCATCTAAAGTGATCCATCACAGCACAAGGGTAGTTATTAATATGCTCCTGTGTGGTTTGGATTACTCACTATGAAAAAGTCCTGATCCAAAGCTTGATGTCCACACTAAATTTTTAGTCAGCCTGTGAGTGAGTCTTTGCTGATAAGTGCAAATATTTGGTGTCTGGGACACTGAATCCACAGGCTGTGGTGTACAATGTGTATAAATTGCAAATGTTAAAAATATAAACAAAACAGCCTCAGCCAACAGGGTTGATACATCTTCCCTTAACAAATAGATATAGATGTTTTTACTGCTTCACACTGCTGTCTCTCATACACCGGTATGTAAATATACATGTTATACAGGCTATTTTTAAGGTGATTGTTCAAAAATTCAAGTTTGTTTCTTGTGAAGTCTTCAACGTGAATAATTTTATAGCATCAGGAATGCCAGCACCTTATATTAGCTAACTCTAGATATTGCACATTATACTGTGAACCTACTGCATGACATTTGGCCAAATGAGCTTCTGTTTCTCAAGATGCCACATCACTCAAAGAAAGGAAAATCCTTTGTATCAACACTGGTAGACTTGACAAAGCTTTAATGTGCTTCAACAAATAAGGTGGCAATTTGAACAGGCTTTCAAATTCTAGTTAGCGTTCTGCCACTGAAAAAGAAGACTTATAGTTGATGAATCAATAATATTCTCAGATTTGAAATTTCCACCTATCGCACTTATGTGTTTGTAGTGCTGTCTTTCCTTTGTGCATCAAGATATTCACATTCTGTTGTTTTTTTTATACATGTAGAGGAACCTCTCCCCACTGTTACACCTAACTTTAGCTCAATTAGAGCTTCTATTAGGAAATAACACGAGTTCAGGTGGAGCATGTGCCATTTTGCAGTTTTATTAATTTATAGTGTTCCATCATATTCATTCATTATCTGTTTTTCAAACAAGAAGCCTTAGAGAATGTGAAAAACATGCTTTGTTTATGTGCTTTTTTCTACCTTCAGTTGACGTATCACAAAATTTTGGCGCCTATCCACTGAACTGTCTCTGCAAGCACATCTGAAAACAACTGTAAAATTAAACTTAGAAAATGTGCACAGCAGCAGCCACAAATTTGTATGGGAAAGGGAAGGTTTTTAGTCCTACCTAAATGCCACGCAGACACATATGTTGCGCTCTTCTTAGCTTCTGTACACCTTGCATCTGTCACCGCAACGGATGCCGCTATCTACAGCTGCCACACGACGGGCTTAGCTAACACCAGGAGACTGGTTTTGGAAAATGCGTGATTGGCTGACCTCTTCGGAGACTGTCAGTTGGGGAGACAGCACGTTAGAGTATAATCACACAAGTCTGACCTGACATATCATGACACTCCCTGCCACGGCTGTGCCACTCAGCGTGGCTGAGCACAAGTTGCTAAGCAACAGGCTACAGGAATGTCGAAATCTCCAACATGAGTAAAAGCTCAACAGAAATGACAGTGACAAACACGGACAACCGGGGCGGTGGGTGGGTGACAAGGTGTTCCTCTGTGCAAAAATACCCCACTTCCTCTTGTCCACCCCGTCACACATGCTCCTGCTCCGCCGTCCTCATCAACCTTCTCATCCCCCCCATTCATTTCTGCCTCCGGGAAGAGTCCCCCAGTCACAACATGTGTAACAAGAATTAAAATCAGGTTTACTTCTGTTATTGCACTGACAGATCACAGACAGGATCACTGTTTTAACGTGTCCTGTTACACACTGCCTTGTATTTTCCAGTGTTTTACATGTTTCTAGTGTTGCCTGACGTGACAGTGCAGCACAACTTTAGAGACTTAAGCCTGGTGTTAACTTAATTAAACTGTCGGGGAACACCTTGTTAGTCTCATGTTTGTACACTGAGATGGTAATTTTTTCATTCAGAGGCAAAATCCGTGATCTTACTGTAAATAGAAGTGTCACCCCGAACAAAATCTGCTCTCGCTCGAGTGTTAGGCCCGTCTGCCACCCCTGCTCACCTTGTAGCGGCAGTGCAAGAGTCTCTGGGTGTTGCTATGGGTTACCTGCTAATTGTCTACGCCTGACGAGGTGAGGATTAAGGCATGCCTGAGGGTGGCTTGAAGTGAGAGACACCACTTCTTGCCTCCATGCCCTTTGGGTGCTTTTTAGCTGATATTATACCTACTTGAAAATGAATCCTGTGTTAATCATTTTAAAGAGAGCACCAACTCTGAGCCAGGTCATAACCGGTCATTTAAACTCAATTATTTTCAAATATTATCAAATATATCATCAAATAGTCAGTTGAACATTTTTTAAATAATACTTTTTGTTAACAATTCTGATTTGGCATATAGATTTGACACAATTTATTAAATAGCTAGACCAGTTTTTTTGTTTTTTTAAAAAAAAAGATTTCCGCACAAGAGACACAAGTCTCTTTGGGGGTGTTTTCTGTAGAAAGCCATGACTCACCTTTAATAGAAAGTTTGAGTTTCTCTGCATGTGCAGATCTACCTTTGCTAACACAGACTGTATTTGTGCCATCATGGCTTGGTTCTCTCATGTAGCCTGAAGATTAATTAAACACGACCCGAGGAACTGAACAGTAAACATGATCCCTAGAGTGCATTTGGGGACAGGCCTCTACTTGTCTGCGTTGCCCCTTACTGTGAGACATTTTATACACTCAGCTTTAACTCGACTACTTGGAAATACAGTAGTAATAATTGTCTGAGGGAATATGAATACATTTACGAATCACCGGGTGTGTTTATTTGATGTAATCTGCACTTGTTGATCAGGATGAGTGCAGAGTGATCTCCCAGTTTTCATGGATGAATAAACTGAACCTTGACGGGACCTTAAAACTAAACTAGAACATGAAACGAGTAACTGATTTTATGTTTAATTTCATTTAACGTAGAAGATCATGGCTTTTGTCTTTTATTGTCAGACTCGGATAAATTTCAAGATATTACATATGTGGAATATTGAGTTTCATATAAACAGTAAAACAATAGACAGGGTCGCTCGTGTTTGTTTAGTTCTTAGGTAGTTCTTGTTGACTTCATCTGCCAGCCTGGCCTGACCTCAAACAGCCACTCACTTTGAGCTGGCTGGAGACAGAGATGGAAAATGGGGTCAGGTCTAATCAACATTGCTGTCATGATTATGTCCAGTTCACTCCAACCTGTAACCAGGCAACAGCCAGCGCTGCCACAAAGCTGATGTGACAGTGGCAGGTAGACAGAAAGTCGAGGGGTGGACAGGAAGCTCGGGCGGGTGGGTGTTTAGCCCAACGCTGCCTATTTCTGTCCAGCTCATGACTCTGTATAGGTATTAGCATTTGAACACAGAACACACATCAAAGTGGGCACCCATTACACCCATTTGCCAATAAAAGGCATCGTATATTGCTCCTTACTATATGTATACTATTGTTATAAGTCTGGAAACAGTCGATGATCTGATTTAGTTCAATATTTTTCTTTGAGCTCTGAGCTGAAGAGAGCACAGGACTTCTACTTCTTCAATTTTTTTTTCCTCATGTGAAGCCAGTTAGGGAAATCCTCTGAAAATGATTTTTTTTTTGTTTTTAAATTCATACGGGGTATTTCAAGCATTTTTATAATAGCTGCATCAATGCACACAGTGTGCTAAGTTGTGAAGAGCATTTTAAATACAATCACAGGTTATGCTGTTTCACCGAGCAAATAATTATAAGGCTTATGAAGATGAAATTACCACAGATTATTTTCAATATAAAAACAAAAGGCATATGCAGTGAAGTGACACAGGCCGTTGCCTCTGTTATATCACACAAATTAAAATATGAAAACGGTTACAGTGCGCGTGTGTGTGTGTAGGCTGAAAACAGAACACAAGTTGCCATAGTCTTAAGTTTGTATGCCAGCAAAGGTGTTGCTTTTTTCCCTTTTTACTTTCACTCTGTTGCCACTGCTGATTTTTGCATAGGTAAGGCGTCACCTGAGCAAACTCTTTGCTCATTGGGACTCACCTGGTAAACGCTCAAATTCAATACAAAGATGGAACACCCCTACAGATTTCAAAGTATAGCAACTTTACCTAAGAATTTAGAGGATGTTAAAAAATATTCACATTTTGTCATTAACAGGTAAAAGCTGTTTATACAGCAGGAATACTTCCCTCTCAGGTTATACTGAAAGCTGGCCTGAGCTGAGTTCATTGAATGATGATCCAAATTATTTATGAGCAACACTGTGCAGTGTTAAAAGACAATAATACAATTTTTGCATTCACCACTTAAATATCTGACTCTAAGTAAAGGCAGCTGTTTTCCTATTCTTCTTAAAAAGAGCAGCAGGCATTAATAATACCGCAAAAAACATGCAAATAATGTGGTATTATGCTAAGACTTGTGGACAGGATTTCTCTATAAAGAGGGCACTTACCATGGTCTTCTGCGGACATCGTACAGGTCAATCTTGTTGGGTGCCCTCCATGGAGTTGCTAGAGAGCACAAGAAAACAAATTATAGCCCATCCAGTGCACTGTAGGATGTTTCAGATCAGATTAGATCAAGGTAATCATAATTTCAGTCTGTCTATCAAGTTACCAGTAGAGCCATCTGATAAGAGATTGGCAATGTTCTCCAGCTGAGGAGCCCTAGGGTCAATTTAGACTCTATCTTGCAGTAAGTTATGACTGAGGCATATCTCAGTACTCTGCAGCCTACCTGGGTAGTATCGTGTCATGCCCGTGGCACTCCCAAACACCTGCCAGCGGAGAGAGCTGTCCTCCCTACGGTTTTCAATGAAGACCCGCTCCAGTGCCTGGGTCCAGTTTAATTCATTAAGGATGACGGGGGCTGGGGGAAAACACAGAGAGCGAAGCACATGAGAAAAGACTCATTATGGTTAATTGGAACAGATATTTATGCAGACTTCAGCTTTACAGTGACTTGTTCTTCTCTTTAGTGATTTTTGCATTTTTTGGTGCACAATAGATGCAACTCAGAAGCTATTGGTTATACACACCACTGTTTTCAATGTTGAAAACCAAAGGCACCAAAGGCTTCTTTATTCATCAATTTGCAGAAATACTAAGATCTAAGTAGACCCAATTATTTAAGGGGGTCACACAACTCTCAATGCCTCTCAGCATGCTGATTTTCTGAGAAAAAAAAATAGTAATTTATCAATACTATATATTATTACATGATCACATGATTTGTAGGGATTCAGGGGTCAAGCTTCATTTTGATCTCATGCACAGCTGTGAAGTTTTGTCTGTTGCAATTGCTAAAAAAAAAAAAAGCCACGGAAACACAGATTTCTACAAAGAAATCAAAAACACCGTTGTGCTTGTTCCCTCTTCAGCAGGTGTCTCCGGGATAAAGTTTTGCTCAGATGACACACGTAGCAAGACAGACCCACAAGGTGAAAACAACACCAGCCTAATGGCTGTTGCTGGCAAATATAGTGGACCTGAGTGTAACATAACAGCAGCTTTTCTCTGTTACGAACCCAAAGGTCAACTCTCTTGCTGAACAACCTTGTCCACACCAGCAAAGAAAGCTTAAAACATAAGAATGCATGTATGCAGGCGGCTTGGCCGGAGGTAGCCGTCTGAGTATGGAATTAGTCTAATCTGGGAAATCTTCTTTGGAGGGCAGGGGAAGAATCTGATATGACCTTGGAGGAGGTCGTGCAGTCATACTGTCACTAGCAGGTTTTGGAGAAAGAAACAACTACTGAATGTTTGATAATAGGGGCCCATAAACTGTTTCTGCAGACATCCATTAGGGTGTTAGAGGATTTACGGGTGCTTGGTTAGACAGGTAAGAGGAAAAAGACAATTCAATTCAATTCAATTTTATTAACATAGTGCCAAATCACAAGCTGCTTTATATTGTAAAGTAAATGCTTGTGCATGCACAACCAGATGTATTATTGTGCGTGGTCTGAGCTGAAGAATAAGGTCATAGATCTCACATGTCAGACATAAATTTATAACTGTGGAAAGAAGCATTCATCATCTAGACAACAATAGGTGGAGGAACACCACGCAGGTGTAAAACGCGCATCTTTTCTGCTTCTGCCTGTCTTCTGTTGTTTTTACGATGTTCTTGTTTTGCTTGCACTCGTGATCTAAATCACGCTTTCCATTCTTGCATATCCCTGCGTGACGCAATGTGCATCCATACACACATAAACCAAAAAATGCTTTCAGTCTGTGTTTAATAGCTAAGCTGAAGTCAGAAGATGGGGAGTGCAATCAGAGGTTTAATAGCCACCTGATTAAAGAGGAAACAAGACGAGGCGCTGAGCTGAGGAGAACTTCACTCGCTTCTCTGATTTAATTACTCAGCCAACCAAAGCTAGATAAGCCCCTGAACCGACAAGTCCAGCTTTTCTCAACCCCACGTTTGAATTTCACACAAATAAACGATCATTATCCACTTTTCCATGCTTTTCAATTACTGCTTAGTCTTTGACAACCTGTCAGTTTAAGAGGTAGGAAATATGACACTAGCCTTCAATCATTCACTTCTCACCTCCTTTACTGTGAGCTGTCACACATTATAGAAAAATATAACACTGTTTATTGTTTCAGTTGAAAGCTGCCAAAGTCTTTTTAAAATTGTGGCTCAAAACAACCTGTATCCTGCATCCTAAAACAAATGCTCACACACACACACACACACACACACACACACACACACACACACACACACACACAGACCATAAAGCAGCACTAAGCAACGTTTGGAGGATATGAAAGCCAAATTGCCACCATCACCAAAGGGAGCTCCTCGACATGCTTTTTTTCTCGAAATTCATAGACACAAACACAAAAGAAGAATGGAAGAGGATAGAGGCAGCCCTGCAAATGGGCACAAACATAAAAACACATTTGGGGAGGGGGGGGGGGGGGGGGGTTGATGGAA
>VUQG01034996.1:0-16283 GCA_015106755.1 Etia nguti
GCCTCCTTTTTGCTAATCAAAACAATTATGTTAGTTCAATCTTAAGATGACAGCAACTAACAGGTTTTAGTGTTACCCTCCAAAACACAGTGACTGATCAAATTGTGTCAAATTTTTTCTCATTTGTCTTCAAAAAAAAATCCACTGAGAAAATATGTCGAAAGTTAAGCACTGAAGCAGAATATCAAAAGAGAATAAGAAATATCCAATGGGAATTAAAACTGTGCAACAGTTTTAAAACATTGCCCGGTCCCTGGTGAGAATACGAGTTTTAGCTTCATCCCCTTTGTTTAATATCAGCATGCCAATGTTTTCTTTCTGTATCTGTCATGCTTGCTCTTCCTTTATCTGTTTATGTCTGTGTGAATGTCTGTGTGTGTGCGTGCGTGTGTTGTCTATCTTCCTAGTTGTTGAACAAACGCCAGTGAGATAATACTCCCTCGAAGTCCCAGTCTGTCTGGTCAGTCAGATGAAGAGCTGGTTATTTTTAACACTGCAGGGGGTTGTTGAAGTATCAGAGAGGCCAAGCTGCGTGTCAGTGAGTGCAGAAGCCCATCTCACATCTCCCTGTGTTTTCCTCCTCTGTGTATTCCTTTTCACAGTGGGATCATTCCCAGTGGCTCTGTAGAGACAGGAGAGATTTGTTCAGCAGACAATGCCCGCTGAAGAAATGTGCAGATAAATTGGGCAGGGCCGATAATGGACAGATATAAAGCCACAGAGGAGGCTGTGCAGACACAATTAGGCTCAGGGATAGATCGGTGAGAGTGCTAGTAAGAGGACAGGTGATAAAAGCAGGCACAGATAAAGTCTCAAATGCACCTGGTTGCAGCCTGGCTCACCTCTTCCTGAGCTACATTCTCAGCTGGAGGCAGATGAATGTATTAGTATAGACAGGTTTGGTCCCTGAGGAAAGACAACAATCCTGAATAGAGCTGGACCAAAACACCTTGTGCTATCTTTGGATGCATGATTATTTTACACTTTTGGACTAAAACTTGCAGGCGGATGTAACTCTCTCTCAAAATCTGATACGGTGGCTTAGATGTGATTTGAGATCAAGCAAAAAAATAACAAATAAATAAAGCAATAAAATGGTCTCTTGTGCAGATTTAAACCAGATTACCTCTTGTGCTTTGATCAGGGAACAGCAAACGAGTATACATTTGTCAGATGTTGTTCCCCATGGCTGTAATATCAGTGAGGGATTTGTCTGATAATGAATCAATCACTGAATATGGATGGATAAACATCTGAGCGCAGCAGAGTATTACTAATCTAATTCCAGTCAAATGCAGGGAGGCCTAGAATCACCTCCTCTCATGGGGCCTGCGATTTAAAGTTCTGCATCCAAATCACAATCCATGATAAGATAAAGGTTTTGTCACTCACACTGGTTTCCTTGTCCATTTCCATTAGATCACCATTCCTACTTTGAATGTAGGCTTTGAAGGAGCTTGGTGACTTCACAGCATTAGATTGTGACAGAACATTGTGTTAACAGTCGTGACATTATGTCACAATTTTAAGTGTTTTTAAACGATCAACACGAAAAAGGTGTTATTTTGTTTCACGTTTGTTTTACCTGATGAATTTAAGTGTGTAGCAATAATTCTAATGAAAACCAGTTCGACCCAGTTAGATCCTTAAATAGATTTTTGTTCACCAAAAGTACAGCCATGAGTAATAAACGCAATCAGCACAGCATATTTGCTGAAGATTAATTCATCCTGCAGCTGAAGCACATGCATAAAAATAAATAAATAAATTATAGAGCCCTAGATGCACTTTGTTTACACACATTAAAGCCAATTGTGGCAACACATTTAGTCACATTTCACACACATTCACACAAATATTATTTTTCATTTCAGAAATAATAAACATGGCCAGTTAGACTGGCCATTGTGTTACATAATACACAGAGCTCAATAAAACAAAAACTTGCTTGAAAATAAATATATAAACCTATGAAAAAGAGAACTGGAACATTTAAAAAACCTGTAAATACACAGAAAGAAAACAGACTGATTTCAGTGAAAGCGGCACCTGAGCGTGGTCATACATTTTTAGTAGATCAACCATCAAATGCACAATATTAGCTATGAACTGAGCTCACGAGGCTCTCTTTAGGTATTATATATAATCATGAAAAACACACTGCAATGAGCCATTACTGGGTAGTGATGATTTGACTTAATATATCCCAGATTATTTTAACATCAATCTTTAGAATATTATCCAGACATCTAATTTCCAAAAGCACCTTTAATTTATACCGTTTATCATAAATAACACGCACAATGCTCACTCCTGCCCTTTAGATGATGTGAAACTGGAAGAAGTCAATTCGCCCACCACTTTATTTACCACACACAGCCCTGACCTCAGGGGCAGAAGGGGACGTGCAGCCCTCAGACCTCCCCTTTAAACTCGCACGTACACACCCCTTTAAACACGTCACTCGGCTGGCTGGCAGGTTGGCTAGTATCTGGCGGTGGTGGTGTGCGGTTGGACTGTGGTTGTGTTTCAGGTCTGGTCGTGTTGATAACGACACACTTCCGACGCATTTCATCGCGGGAGAGATGGGAGTTATGAAGAAATGGCTCTAAAACAAATTGCCCCAACGCTGCTGGCCCTGCTCGGGCTGGTGGCCGTCGGTAATGGTAAGTTTCATCCGAGCACCTCTCCGGCTTTTGTCTCGATGTGTTTTCCTGGACTGGGCATCGCCTGTTGTCGCTAATCGTCATGGCGCTCTCTATCGGGGATTTGGCTAGCAGTGTCTTGCTAGCGTCGACCTCAAAACCACGGCTGCTGTTTGGTCGAACCGGCTGCCGTGCCGTGTTTGATGATTTATCGATATTTTTTGGCTTTTATCCGCTGACAAATTCAATTGAGCTGTTGTTGAACACGAGTAGCGAAACCAACCACCACCACAATAACAACAACATGGTGGGGCTGTCTGTTCCGAAGCGCCAGCTAACGTCTGCTAGCTAAAGTTAAATAATGTTGATAAATCTGTGTTATTAAATGGATACGAAACTGATGTAAATATAATTTTATTATTCTGTATGAACGCCCCAAGCAAAGAATAATAGTCTACATGGTGCTGTTGATGTTTGGGTTAATCTCTTGGGTGGCTGTTATGCTAACTTATTTACAAAACAGTGTCTTTTTGGCTTGTGACTGCTTATCGCTATTTTGCTTGGGGACACCGTGTAATGATAGCTGGCTGGTTGAATTTGCGTAATGTGGTCAGTTACAGTTTCGTCACATGTTGTGAGGACTGGTTTCCACGCTGGAAGGAGCAGAAAGGAGCCTCTGAATGAAGGCCTAACCTACTTTGTGCATGAAATGTGTTTTCTGAGGGTAAACACTGGCAGCTCTGCCATCGCTTTCCATTTGTAAGGAGTGAAAAGGGTGCTTAGTGGACCCCCACCCCCCCCCTTTCCTTCCTGCACAGCAGAAAGTGAATGCTGGCATAGGGCAACAGCAGCCGTACATTCAGCCATCCCAGACAGAAGTCAGAGTTGAAGTCTGGGTTCATTGTGATGGAAATGTGGCAAGTGGGGTCTTTTGAGGCGCCAGTTATGGTCTTTCTTCAGTCCGAGTCCTCCCCATCTGCTGCAGCAGCTGATGCCCAGCTTCACACAACAGCACCACATCACAATATATCGATATATGTAACAGCACACACAGTATATCACAAAATATTCAACTAAACCACAGAGCGTTTGTCCCCTCAGCGCATCTACTCACTTTTAAGTTTGTTCCAAACGTCCCTTCACTTTCATTATGCTTTAGTAGGTTAGACACAAGCATGTCTTGTTTTATGAAAAACTCTGTTCTCTTCCTGTGAGTTTTGTACCTTTGTTTCAACTTGCCACTCACTGGATACACTTATTATTAAAATCATCCGTGTGCCAGGGGGAAAATTTTTTTTTTTATCTTGGCTTCATTTGTTATCCATTAAAGTGTACTGTGCTAAACAATTGAGTCATCCTTCCGAGAATCATAAAAACTGTTCCTCCCCCACTAGTTTAGATAAGGGCGCAGTACACTAAGGTTGATCAGTTCAACAATGCATGCTGGGAAAATTGTCACACCTGAGTGGCCAGTTTGTTTGCCTGGGTTACACCAACATTAACAGAGATGTGTGAGGGGGGGAGTTGGGGGTGGGTCTGTGGCCGGTGCAGACACACAGTGATAATGGGTCTGTCCATCTGGCAGGGTCTGTCATGCAAGGGGGGCCCACAAGTCTGTCATGAGCTGCTTTCACACTATATAATGGATTACACCACGCACAGGCTGAAACCAGACAAACCTGAAAGCTGCTTCGCTGGAGCAGATTCCAGGCCTGCGCGAGTATGTTTTTGTGAGAATATGCTTTACTCACAGGTTTGAATCTGTCACGTGTTGTTGACTTCACGAGGATTAGGAGTCACTGGTGTTATGGGCATTACATGTCTGCGTGACGCAGTCAGACTGGGTGAATTGAACAAAGTAGCAATGTGATATGGGCACTGTCAACCACAGTGCCGCTAGGTAGGGCGCGTCCCTCCCCTTCTCTCTACATTCTCCATCTTGCTTATATAAAAGCCTGCTGCTTTGTCAGAATTTAATCTGTACTTTGTTGTCTGTGGTCCCGTTTCTGCTTTCATTCACTTACTTCTAACAAGGTGGTGAAGAAAGCTTTAGTTTGGGTTGTGTTTCTTTTCTTTTTTTATCTCTAGGTTAGAGGAAGGGCTTTGGATAGATGAGCTCCTGCTACCTCTTGACCTCTGAACTCACCTTTAGAAGCCCTTCAACATACTATCACCAGGCCTGCCAGAGTATTGTCGTTTCCTGATGTGCCCCTTTTCCACTCTTCAGTCATGGATGCATAACCCTGCTGTCTTTATCTGTTAAAATGACTGCTTTCTGTCATTGTAGACATGGCTTATTAATGTTTATTTATTTATTTTACACATACAACATTGATTGATAGAACCACGTTATCTATTTGCAATACGTGTGAGATTTAGATATCATACATCAAGTGAGGTATACCATCTGATGTATGATATCCAATAGGAGGCAAATAGAGCAGATAATGTTCTTTCCATCATTTATTTAACACATTGAATGTGTTAAATAAATAAATAAATGAACATTAGTGGCCTATGTGTGAATAACAGAATGCATTAGATCAGAGTTTTCTGACTGCAACATAGTGACCGAACATGAGTGTATTCAGAAGGATTTTTTTCCCCCCCTTCTCATTATGAGCAACTGAGATGCACAGCAGGCAACGGCATGATTCACTGTGGCTTACATCGACACGTTGTAATTGCAAGCATGCCTATGCATTTATGCAAGTGTATATAGGTTCCAGAATTGGATATTAGAGTGTTGTCGGTCTGCTACTTTTATGGAAAAAGGCCGTAGTGCTCATTAAGATGTAAGGTAGACCTGTTCAAGTGCATTCAGATTAATGGGAAACATTGCGTGTCTGAAAGGTGGTTGTGGCTTGAAACTAAAACATGCCTTCCTTTTCAGTTTGAACAGGGAACTCGCTGTACAGGGGTAAATGGTGCAGGTGCTCGTTTAATGTCAAATTTGATGTGAAAGAGTTCAGGTAGTGGCAGTGTGAGCTAGACAGCTTGGAACATGCGTATACCTGCCCATTAGATTAGAGCCAGGAGAATGTACAGAGAGGCTGACACTTTATGGGTTCTAAGGCGTAAGCCTGTAAAGAGAAGACAGTGTGGACAGGGGAGGGGAGAGTGACATTTGGATTTCTAGTAGGATTGACTTTGAAAAGTAGAAAGTGGTTCTTGTTTTGTTTTGGGGGTTTCCTTCTCCCTCAATGTGTAGCAGTTGTTTAAACCTGTTCTAGATCGTTGTTTTGTCTGCCAGATCCCTGCAGCTATATCGTCATCAAATGAAGTTGCATCACATCCTCTGTATAAAATTTCTGGTTGCTTCCTGGCTCAGACACCACCTCCTTTGCAATTTGTGTTTACTAACAATTTCCATAATGTGGCACTGAGCCAGTCAGGGTCAGGTCAGGTCCGGGGTGGTCTAGTTTTCCTTCCATAATGACCAGTGTTGTTAATGACCTCCGTTGGCCCGGAGGCAGAGAGCCCTAATTGCTACAGCAGACGGCATAGCCCCGGACTGACCCGGCTCCTCCATTACTGATGCTAGACCGCAAGAAATTACTATCACTTTAGAGCCAGCCAACTTCTTGGCTGTCCTCTTCTCTTCAATTTACTCTAAAGTACTCTTCTTTGTTTAAAGAGTTTTTGCATATTGCTCATGAAACTGCATTTGTTTCTGTGGCATATCTTAAGCGTACACAGACATAAGATCTGTGATTTGTCACCGTGCTGCCACAGACTAGATAGTTACGTTAATTCATGTCTATAGAGCTAAACTCGACACCTTCCTCCATTGCATGTCTCTTTGTAGACGTGTTTGATTTGTTGTTGTTGTTTTTTCTTTTTTTCTTTTTCTGACTGCTGTTGGAATTTAGATCAGACCTGCAGTGCCTTGTAATTTTCTGCTAGAAGGTATGCAGTCTACTTGTCAAGTTTTCTCTAATACATCCCTGACAATGATTTACTTTGATTGGTGTGATCCAGGGTAGGGCTGTTGGTAAGACTTTTGCTTTGGGAATGCAGTGAGAGTCCCTTATCTAACTAGCTCTTCAAATACCATTTGACCCTCTTTTCTTTCCTGGGCTCAGATAGTGTTGGTAGCTTAAACAGAGCCAAAATTTGTTATGAGTAAGTGTGTGAATATGCAAAGTAGTTGCTTTTTTTGAGCATTAAAGGTAACTACTGGATTTATGCCAAATCCTTGTGGTGTTCTCGGATCAACGCTATATTTTGTCTGGGCTATTTTTATTTTGGTTTCACAATATTATTAGCTTAAGGATTATTTGCAAAATAACTTAATCTGTCTTTTTTCACAGTGAAAAGAGTGATATAACTAAAAAAATAAAATAATTTTTTGTATTGTTCTTGTCATATGTGACATTTTTATATATTTATTCTGATCATTCTTCTTGGTTATTTATGCAATGAAAATACAAATTGCAGCAGAATCAAGGAGTTTAGGAAATAAATTCGTTTTAGTTTTCTGCGCGTCACTTCAGTTTTATTTATGTAATTCCAGATCACGACAACAAGGTGCTTAATATTTAAAGGTGAAACCCTACAAAAAAATCCACCCCACCCACCCACACACACACCAAAAAAAAGCTTGGACGATGAAACTGCCCTTTATGATCAGACACGTGGCAATGGTGGGACAGGAAAAACTCCCTTTTTAACAGGAAGAACTTGACATCAAGGCTAAATACAAGCAAACTAAAAATAAGTGTGTAAGTGTCTGCAGTGTATTTGGTGCCAGTTTTCGGGGTTGTTGGTCTGTAAAAAAAAAACAAAAAACAGTGTTTGTGTTTAACAGATAATTGTAGCCGAAGGGAAAAAAAAATCTACACTTCTTCAAACATCCAAGATGGGTTTCAAGCAGCTTCAATTGGCACTGACTCATATTACCATAATATATATTAGAAATCAGTTTGAGAATTTGCGCACAAGTGTCGGCAACAAATCCAAAGTGAACCTGTGCTCACACTCGTGTGCTTTTGAACCCGACCAGAACAACAGACAAGACAGGAAGGGATGTAGCCTCAGGCTGGTGGTTGGTAGAGATGGTAGAAGCAGCCTCAGCCCCAGAGACTCTACTTTAGAATCAGATCAGTAATCTGACCCTGAGATGCAGACAAAGGTAATGACTTTCCTCCTTCCCCTAGCATTGATTAGGACACAGTTGTGGTGTGTGCATTTGTATGTTAGCCTGTGTATGTGTGTTGCACTCACACTGTCTGGTGGCGTCTGCTTGTCTTGATCAGCGCTCAGTCTGGTATCTGTATGGATCTAATTTCAGCCAGTGCATTTTGGTAATGGTTCTCCCCTCCCCATACACGCACACGTGCTGACTGTCTGTCTGAGCCCCCAGAAACCCACAGTGTTTGTGTAACCTGCCGCCCTACGCCAAGCACATTTACAGTATTTTCCAATGTCTTTATGTTATCATACACAGAACTTCACTCGTGTTTTGACAGCGTTGTTTCCACCAAGTAGGTCTGAACGGCGCAGGGATCTGCTGAACGCTGTCATCGTGGTTTATGGGTAAAGTTGTGTGGAATGGGGCTGTTCTGTGTTTTATTTTGTTGGGTTCATAGGACCACCAAATTAAGGCAACGCTGTTTATGGCAACAATGTTTTAATAATGTTTTCCTGACTGTGTCTTCCATTTCCTGTCTCAACACGAACGGAATGATTGGAACTCCAAGCTAACGGCTCAGAGGGATTGCTTTTAGGCTCTGTTCTCCCTGTTTTTGTCATGTGTTCCCTTTTCCTGCTCCCTCCCATAAGTTAAAGTCTAGACTAGGTTTTAATGACAGTCGCAGCTGGTCACTTGGGCAGACCTCAGTCACAGCTGGGGGGCCCTGTGAGCCCTGCTTGCCCCCTCCCCCTCTGTATTGTCCTTCCCAAATGGGGACCAACCCCCATCCTGTCTGGCCCAGAGCAGCTCCCCCAAACATCGGGGTTGTTACTGGTAACCCCACTCTGCTGTCCCCTGCATGCCACCCATCCCCCCACGCAAAAGTGCACTCCCCCCACTCCAGTCTTTGTTCATGTAGGGCCAGTCCAATCCCTCCTCATGTCGCCTTAATCTCCACACAAAGGACCAGTGTAAAGACCACCAATTATGTGGATACAAGAGCAGAGTTCACTCAAACTTCACACACATGGCCTTTTCCTCAAATCCAAGTGTATTTAGGGTTGGTAATATTCCTCCAAGTCTGGCTTTGTAACACTTTTGCTCTGAATCCATTGAGATATGCAGCGCACTGTATAAACAACACAGCATTTGGATAAATGTTTTTTGTTTGAATTGGTTAAGTAGCAGAACTCCATATTGCCCGATGTTTATCTCGGTTTTTTGGATGGGTTTTTTTGGTGGTTGTTGTTTGTTTGTTTTTTAACCGCTACCTCGTGCCATCTTTTGCAAAGTTTTGTTTGGGGCTATGATTTAGCAGTTAGATGAATATATTGGCGGGTGAGTGTTGGCTGAATTCTTGAGCAGTTTGTTCTTTTGGAGTGAATTTGAAGGCCATTTTTTACTATGCTATTTTCGTGGTCTGCCTCCATGAGGATCTAACTTGGCAGATAAAGAACTTGTAAAGCAGGTTTCAAAGCTTGTACTAATGAGTTGAGTCGGCCCATATTTTACACATTCGTGTCCCTCTTTCAGTTTTTCAGAAAGCAGAGACGACATTTGAGTGTGTTTTAGTGTTTGTTGTCCAGTTGGTATAAATTATATTTAAAAAACTAAATCAAAAACTGTACGTGTGCCCGTATCGTTTAGTGACGTATGTTGTTCCCAGCAGCTTGTTCATTATTAAGAGGATGTGAGAGGGATGTCCTCCACCTAATTGCTTCATCTAGGGCTTTCTGCTTATGACCTTTATTTGGGGGGTTTTTTTGTTTTGTTTTGTTTTTCATCACACACAGATCAATAAATATTACACAGTGACCTGTAGAACCGATTATGGCTGGTTGACAAATTTTATATCGCCTCGGCCTGTTTGGTGATTGCACAAATGTTATGCATTGTAGTCACAGGGCATTCAACTTACAGGATGTTTTCATTTAGATAAAAGCATTAGTCAGTAATGAAACATCAGCTCATTTTATCTAAACTTGTGAATCAATCACCATCAAGTTAATAATAAATATGCTCTCTTGTTTTCGCTGAGCTGAACACCCATAATATTTTTGCTTCTCAATGTGGAAGCGGGCTACACATGGTATAGTCATAAGGTAGCCCTAAATGAAAGGGAGGACTTCCCACAAACCAAACTCTTGGTAGGCCGCAAACCATCCATGGTAGACTCGAGAAGCAAATGTGTGTGTTTTCAGCCATGTTTGGTTTCCTTCCTGAGCTTCTGTCTGTGTGTCTGTGTGCCATCTGTCTTACCACACACAGACTCTCCAGTGATGAATGTGCCTGTTCATTTCAGATCACCGTGTTCTTGTCAGATCACTCCTGTTAGCTCATTATCGTGTATTGGTGCAATATGTTTGTCATGAAAAAAAACTTTCATAGCCCTTAGTTTGAGTTTTGTGGGATTCGGTCTGGTTTGCAATCCTGAGTGTGGTGAGGAGGCGCTTTGTCTTACAATGTCCTTTGTGTATTTCCTTTTAAATGCTGCTCTTGCTTTTGAGGATGTATTGATGAAAATGGCTCTTGTCTGGATTCACTTGGTAAAGATTGATATGCTTTACTGAAAAGCCATAAACGGCAGGCGTGAAGGAGAGATGATCCTGGTGGAAAGAGGCATTTCAGGTTGTCTGAATGTGATGGAAGTAAAGCGTCGTCCTGCATTTAAACCTACTGCCACGTCTCGTGTCATCGGTTTTATTTTGTTAAACTATTTGCCACGCATTAGCCTGATGTGGCACAGGGTTTGTTTTTCTCTTTTTATCAGGCCCATCCTGCTTTACCTCTGTGTAATCTGCAGGAAATTCCATCTGCATGCGAACTTGAGTGAAATTTGGACACACTCAGCATAGAGTTCCTGTCACTTTCCCACTCACCTCCTCAAGAACAAGACATGCACGCACGCACACACACGCTAACCAGATGTGAAATATTACTGAAACTCTGCTTCAAGTGTTCCACATTTCCAGTTACCACTCAGTGAACAAGCATAGACACATCAGCGTACACGCTACATGCAAAAAATGCTCCCACGCAGAAATCAACCTTGAAGAGTTCAGCGAAGTAGAAACCACTCCTATGACACCACGGTTTGTGGTTTAGGCCACTTGGATGTTACATGCAGATGTTGCAATAAGTATATCAGTCATTGAAATTTATTTATTTATTTTTTTTTTTTTTTAATTTATCCAAACCATATCAAGCAACTACTCAGTTGGTTAATTTCCTGGAATCTGCTGACACCTTTTGGCCGACCTCTGCGTTGGTTCAAAAAGAGAAGATCACTGAGCTCATCTGGTCAAAGAAGCCCTTTAGTATAAGACACAGAGGATTAGTGGAATTTTGCCACTCTCAAAGTCTTTCTTTCCTCTAGGCCAGGCATTGTCAGCTGTCCGACCAATGTTGAGCTTCTTTTTGAAGAAGAATACGGATTGAAATTCCTCTTCTCTTTGTGTCTCCTCCTGTGTTGTTTTTGGGTATAGTGGTCTTGTCTTTGTTAATTCCACAGTGATTAGTCTCAAGTGGTCCAGCCTTTGTCTGGCCTCACCCACAGTAGTGTTGACAGTAAGTTTTTCATTTTGGGTTTTCCTGTGTAAAATGCAACAACCAAAAATAAAAACGTCTCCACATTCCTACAACCAACTAACTATGCCATGCCCTGCTGTGCGCTGTGGTAGGAGTAAACCTTAGGAGAAACTTAATGTGCTGGCCTTGCTCTAAATGAGAAGCATGTGTGGTATGACTCGAAATTACATTTCACTCCAAATCTAATCAGTTTTCAGTTCCTTGCTCTCTGGATTGCTCAACCAGTACTGGTTGTGTTTTAGATGTGGCAGGCACTGATCTCATTTGTTTGCGTGTATATGGACCACCATAGTTTTATTATGACAGCGGCAGGAGTTCCAGTGTGTCACCTTTTAATAGGTCCCTGCGCAGGAGTGTTCTGTGTTTAATAAAACTCTGGTCTCATTAGTTGAAACAGTGGCGGCTCTCTGTGTCGATGTGAAAAAGACAGGAGAGGAATGGAGCAGAATGCTGCATTGGGGATTTGGCAGGAGCCCTCTCCCCTTGTTGAGTTTCACTTTGTCTGTCCCACTGGGCAGGACTGTCTCCACCCTGCGTGTCTGGGTTCATCTGCAGTGAAGGATCTGATTTCAGGGCCGCCAGGGCCGTCTGGCTGCTTCTGCTGAACACTAAGGATCTGTGTCTGCACGTCATAATATGCCCACAATTGAAAGGGACACTCTTTACATTTTGTATTGAAACAGTGGTGTATGCTTGCCCCCTGCTGGGCACAATGGAGAAGTGAACTAGAGGACTCTTTGTAACCCCCACGGTAATAAATTGCTTTTTTTTTTCTTTTTTTTTTTTGCTCTCTGTCTCAGCTTTACGTTGCAACTGCACAAACTGTGAGAAGACGGGCTATGAGTGCGAGACAGACGGCGCCTGCATGGCTTCGACTTACTATGTCAATGGGAAGGAGGAACACGTGCGTGTCTGCATCAACCAGGACAGCTTGGTCCCCCCTGGGCAACCGTTCTACTGTTTGAGTGCTGAAGGTTTCTTCAATACTCACTGCTGCTATGCAGATTACTGCAACAGTATTGACCTGAAAGTCCCAGGTGAGACCTCATTAAACACTTCAGAGCTGTTTCAGTTCAATCGTGACTGTTTATTTTTTTTAATTTATTTATTTTTTAACCCATTTCTTTTGTTTTGTCTTCCTAGTCCCAACCAAAGGGGGAGAATGGTCAACCCAAGTGAACAACTGGGGGCCAGTGGAGCTGGTGGCAGTGATTGCAGGGCCCGTGTTCCTGCTCTGTGTGTTGCTGATGGTCGGGGTGTTCCTGTTCCAGTATCACCAGAGGGCCTACAGCCACAGACAAAGGCTGGAGGTAGAAGATCCCTCCTGTGACCATCTATACTTGGCCAAGGATAAGACGCTCCAGGACCTAATCTATGACATGTCCACCTCTGGATCAGGCTCTGGTCAGTATGCGAAAACACTAGCTTCCATACATCCTTAGATATATCAATATGGTGAATGTTACTCATTTGGACATAACAGTCTGAGGATACTTATCAGGGAACTCTTGTTTATTTGTTGCCTGTCTGTTGCCCCCCCCCCTATAGGTTTGCCCCTGTTTGTGCAGCGGACTGTGGCCAGGACTATTGTGCTGCAGGAAATAATAGGAAAAGGTCGCTTTGGGGAGGTGTGGCGCGGGAAGTGGAGGGGAGGCGATGTGGCAGTGAAAATCTTCTCATCCAGAGAGGAGCGCTCCTGGTTCAGAGAGGCTGAAATCTACCAGACAATCATGTTACGGCATGAAAATATCCTAGGATTTATCGCAGCAGACAACAAAGGTGAGGAAAACTGTTGGCTATATGAAGACTTGAATCGTTCATATTTGACTTTTGTTAAAATGTAGCGAACAATACAAGAAGACTGGTCTAAACAACCCTCAACAGTAAAACTTTAGGCCTTTTCAAAATAAAATGAAGGTGGAAGGGATCTATATATTGAGCTTGTTGGTGTTTAGAACTGTTTTACAAGCTTGCTGCTGTTTAACGAGAGTGTTGATTATTTGATTGAAGTTATTAATTTTTTTCCTTTCAGACAATGGCACTTGGACTCAGCTTTGGCTGGTGTCAGACTATCATGAGCATGGCTCACTTTTTGACTACCTGAATCGCTACTCTGTCACCATTGAGGGGATGATCAAATTGGCGCTATCAGCTGCCAGCGGCTTGGCACACCTACACATGGAGATCCTAGGCACTCAGGGTGGGATGGACTTTCATGTTTGTAGAATGGATATTTTATATAAAAAGTGCGAGCATGTTCTTGATGCAAATGTAATGCTGTTGTGTTTGTTCTCGTGCAGGTAAACCTGGCATTGCTCACCGTGACCTCAAGTCCAAAAATATTCTGGTTAAGAAGAATGGCACGTGCGCTATAGCTGACCTTGGTCTGGCAGTCCGCCATGAGTCTATCACAGACACGATCGATATAGCGCCGAACCAGCGCGTGGGCACTAAGAGGTAAATGTTTCCATACTTATCAGCACTCAAGCACGCAGGGGATTTTAAAGGTCTTCCCTGAGGCCTTAAAGAATACAACTTTCTTTTTTTTCTTCTTTTTCTTCTAAAACTTTGAATATCAGAAAGTAAAAACTTTGAAAAGCTGGATTTTAGTTTTCTGACTTTTTCATAATTCTAGTCACTGTTGGACATAATACCCTGTTATACTTTGCACCACAGAAATGGGAGGCCACGGTAGAAGTTTGAGTGAAGTAGATGTACTGTGGTGTAGAGTGTAAAAGATGGCAGTAATTACAATGACCACACAGTGATTTATCAAGTCCTGTTTTAAAGCCTAAAGATGTGAGTTTTCTCCATGGCTGTTTTGATGATCTTAAACTGCATCCTCAGTTAGTGAGGAGGAGAGCTGACTGTGAAACTGCATGCTCATTGGCCAACAACTTGGCATATTGCCAAATTCAACATGACCAGAAACGAGTCAACTGAGGTCAGAAATCAGGAAAGTGTTTACTGAGGTGAAGCGTGAGGGGTGTTTTTTCTCATATACTGAGGACCAGAAATCTTTTTTGCAGTCATAGGCATCGCCCCCTGGTGGTCATTACAAAGAATGCAAGTTTGAGACTTGTTGTTGGCAGGCTGTTATCTCACTTCAGTTTCTATTAATGGTGCTAAAGTTGTTGTTCGTGCCGTGTGTGTCCACCCTCAGGTATATGGCTCCAGAAGTCCTGGACGAAACCATAAACATGAAACACTTTGACTCCTTCAAGTGCGCCGACATTTACGCGCTGGGCCTGGTGTATTGGGAGATTGCACGTCGCTGCAACACAGGAGGTAAGAGTACGAAAATAAATAAATTTGATACAATCGGTCAAATGAACAGAAACATGAAATCTGAGACTGAAAATACTTCTCTGTCATGTACTACAGGTATCCACGAGGAGTACCAGCTACCCTACTATGACCTTGTGCCCTCTGACCCGTCCATAGAAGAGATGAGGAAGGTGGTGTGTGACCAGAAACTGAGGCCCAATGTGCCCAATTGGTGGCAGAGCTATGAGGTATTTCACACCATGTATATGAACAGCTGCACTGGCGGTTTCTAAAAATATGTCCAATGGCAGTATATGGAACCAGTTGGGCCGTATTAGTTTGGCAGTACAAGATGTTCTGGTCTACAAGTACAAAGGTAGACTGCCAACTTCTGAGTCAGTGTTGTGGGGGAGGATTAAAATAGTTTTATCTACTCAGTCGTCCATTGTTAAAATTTTTGGTTCATGATGTGGCTGAGCTGGCTACCAACAATGAAGCAAAACTGGGATAAATCAATTCATTTTTGGATTTATTTTCACTTTATGTAAAACGATGATTTTTTTTTTAAGTGTACCCCTATTCTTAGCAGTGGTACCCTCACTATAAGCCCAGGTGTCCAAGTTTTGCTTTTCCATATATAATCTGTTGAGCAACTTTGGAGCTAACCATACCAGCTGCCTTTTCTTTTTGTGCTTTTCATTTTAATTATATTTAAAGTTTAAGGAGGTCCCTTGTAAAAACACCTTTTGTTAAAGTCTAACTGCCATGCAGCTGAAGTTTGAGACAAAAATAGGACCCAAAATAATTGAGCCAGTCCAACAGTCTGTTATTGCCTTAGTGCAAGGCTCACTAATCAACATTTAATGTGCAAGCCTTAAGTCTCTGATGTAAGTGCACAGGTCTCTCTTAAAGTATAACTTAAACTCTGACAGGTGGATTTTTCTCACGCGCAGAGGCTGGTTTGAAAAGCGCAGATCACTTTTTGTGATTCATTCGAATGATTGTGGCTATAAGTCATGTTGTAACACTTTGGTTCTTTTGCTGCACAGTCACTGCGCGTGATGGGGAAGATCATGAGGGAGTGCTGGTATGCCAACGGAGCAGCCAGACTGACGGCTCTGCGCATCAAGAAGACTCTGTCTCAGCTCAGCGTGGAGGAGGACGTGAAGATGTGAGCGCACATGCGGCAGAAAGACGATCTGGAGACGCACAACCAGACAACACTCCCATAGGAAAGAAACACTAAAGACAGACTGCAAATGAAAACCCTGCCAGTTTTAAAGCCACACTCCAAGTTGTGACAAGGCCTACCTCACCTTTTTAGCCAAAACTACTGAGAATCACCCCTCCTCCTCCTCCTCCTTACTTTTCTCTCCCTTCCCCTGCCTCCCTTTAGCTCCTCACATCTCTTTCTCCTTCCCTCTGACTCCCTTCTCCACGGGCCACAACACTACAGCACTACCACTGTTAATATCATCACACTCAACCTTTCTTTTTTTCATCTCCCATGGCAGGAAGTAGAACTCTTGTACAGTGAGAGGAATCTTCTGTTTTTGATAGTCTGTTTTCTTTTTTTCTTTTTTTTTTTTTTTTTTTTTTTTTTTTTTTTTTTTTTTTATTTCTTTTTTTTTTTTTTTTCTTTATATTCG
>VUQG01034997.1:0-10453 GCA_015106755.1 Etia nguti
GGCGATCGTGCCTTTGCTTCAGCTGCACCCAAACTTTGGAATAGCCTCCCTGCTTCGATTCGTACCTTGGACTCCATCCAATCCTTTAAATCAAGATTGAAAGCATACTTATTTGACCTGGCTTTCCCGACCAGTTAATACCCTTTTTAAACTTAAATTCATTAGTTTATTATTAATTTTTATTACTGTTTTTATCTTCTTAGTAGATATTTTATATTCACGATCTTACCTTCCTTTTGTATTGAGGTTTGATACCTATTTTATTTAACTCTTTTGGCTATTAGTGCCCCCATTCTGTCTGTGCTAGTGCCCGATCTGTACCCTGTTATATGTTGTTTCTCCGTATTACTGTGAAGCACTTTGGTGTGCCTTCGGGTTTTTAAATGTGCTATATAAATAAAACTGTATTGTATTGTATTGTATCACCACCATGGTATGATTCTTTTCACGAACTCTGGCAGTTTAACAACAGATGTAACTAGACTCAGGCCTTTCAAAAAGTTCAACTTTTGTGTCATCAGTCCACAGAATATTTTCCCAAAAGTCATAAATATGTTTTTAGGAAAATGTGAGATGAGGCTGTGTTGTTGTTGTTGTTGTTGCTGTTTTTGGTCAGCAGTAGTTGTCGCCTCAGAACTCTCCGTGAATGAACACTGAACTTAACCGAGACAAGTGAGGCCTGCAGGTCTTTAGATGCTGTTCTGGGTTCTTTTGTGACTTACTTGATGAGTTGTCAATATGCTCTCGGAGTAATTTTGTTAGGCCAACGAATTAGAAATGGCTTTGTAACCCTTTGATGTCAATGACTTCGCATGTCAATGGTTTCATTAGATTGTGGCATGATGTGATGCTGTTTGAGATCTTTTAGATTACTTCACTTTGTCAGAGTTTCCATTTAAGTGATTTCTTCATTCGAGAGGTCACGTAGGGCCAAGTAAGTTTGCATAGTCTTTTTGCAGATTGAGAAAGTTTCAAATCTACTCACTGAGATGGGGTTTGACATTTCATTTATTGTGCTGTATATTTTTGGATTTTCAAACAGCTAAAAATTCAATTTAAACCGGTACATATAAAGCTAGTCCTACCTTGAATCCTAAACTGGTAGGATGTAGAATATTTTGTTGGCATGCCTGACCACATATTTGCACATTGTTTATGTTGTTCATTTACCAAGCTGACAAGCTGAGAGAGGGTCATCCCCACCCGCACCGTCACCTTCTCCTCCCAGTAACGAGCTGGTCTCACTTTCATGTTGTAGTTTTCAAATAGCTTCTGATGAAGCCTTCTCTCTGTTTCAGAGGCTCCTGCATCACGGAATAAATGCAGAGATATAAGATAATGAAGAGAAAATGATAAACAACAAACCATCTGTAAAAGGAACGGCAGACCAAAAAAGCAACAACGAAATAGGAAGGATGAAAACCTGGTGAAGGAAAGAAGTCATGAAAGTAAAATAACTGGAGAAACAGCAAGGCCTTAGAGATCCTATAAAACAAATCGATCTTTTAATGTGAAATTTTACCTTTTACACATAAAATCATAAAAAGAAATGGCACTTGAGTCACAAATAAAAATTCTGTAATGGTATAAATGGCAATTGTCTCACCAATGCCCTTAAAGAGTCCGTCATCAGGTCTGTTGTTCCATATCTAACTATGTAACTGTAGTAACTGTGCAAGTAAGTACTGTAAAATAGTAAAATATTAAATGCCACAAAAATAGAAATGCCTCATTCATGTTTTTATGTCTTCCAGGTTTGTGTTTTACGCTAGTATTAGCAAGCAGTAGAAAACTGCGCTCTTTACTTTACACTAGAAGAAGATGAATGGATTTTTTCATCTAGGTTCTAAAGTTATCACTCCTCACAAATATCAGTGACTGCAAATGCAGAATTGAGAAGTAAAAAAACATACTAATGGAGTCTACAAGTGGATGCTGGGGTGGCAGAGGGGTTAAAACATGAGGCATCAATTCATGGCACTGACAGATTTTGAGGGAGAGATGCTAAATTTCCAGTGTAAACCGACTGTTAAATATGCTCTGTTTGATATAAATAAAATTAATATTCACTATGATATGCAAATTCATTGCATATTAAATGTCTTAAAACCACATGTATCCTGAAGTGAACCGATAACATTTTTCTGTTTTCTGTTCTGTCATATAAAATATTACAGTGATAGATCGTCATATCAAACCTGGACAAGTCTCAAATAATGATGTCAGTGTGTGTCGAAGTAATCTCTGTGAGCCAACAGCTCTGTCTCTCATCCACCTGTTTCAATGTGAATTGTACAAAACAGCATAAAAGGCAGAGCTGGGAATTAGTACAATGTCTGTAAATGGATAATGTTCTGTAGCCTATTTTATTACAAATGAAAATAAAACATTGACCTTACTTCTGTTAGATTGTCAGTCACTTGCATACTTTTGGACTTTAATGGCATGTTCAGAGGTGCTATAGAAATAAAGTTTAATTGACTCAAAAAAGCACAAAGAGAAAGGCTTGAACAAGCCTTAGTGTATGAGGCTGAAGCTGTTACATTGAGATTAAGTTCACAACACAAGCAAGTCACATGTTGATTTGTGGATTTGAGTCACTGACACCAAACCACAGCATGTTTGCTCTTCAGGAATCATTGAGTCAGACCTGCAGTGGTTTGGGGTTCAGTTCCCACTGAGATTAGCTATGCTAAATATATCATCTAATTTATATTGTAGACAGACCACTGCTCTGTTATGTCGTTCATACCCAAACACGTATCAGCAGGCTACTTATTATTATTTAGAATTTGTAATTATTCTGAATATGAATACTGCATTTGTGAGATATGGTAGATTTACATGAACAAATAAAAGAGAGAGGTCTAAAGTTTATGATTATAAAGGGGCAAATGACATAACAGTAGTGTGAGATAAGGCAGGATAGGATGCAAAACACAGCTTTATTGCTGGAATTACAGAATACAAACTTAAACTGAGAATACGCTAGGAGTCAAACTAACACACAGGCAGAACACAGCCAGGGAATGAGGGAGAGCATGACAAAAAACACAAGGGAATCAAGGCAGAGTGGAAACACCTGGGAAACACGGCTGGACAATAATCTAACAGACAAGGCCATGAAGCAAAACTGAACATGATGCACACAAGACAAGAGACTGCCAAAATAAAACAGGAAGGATGAGAAACACACACTGAGTCGCAGACTAACTAAAGGGAACAGAGGGAGCGAGAGAAACACACAGAGACATGACTGGGGAACCAGGGAACAAGACAAGGACAGAGCGAGGGTAAGAGAACGAGGGACAGAACTGAACATACATAACCAGCTTGTGTTGTTCTTTTCAATGATGTGTTTCCAGTAGGACAAAACAGCTATAGCATGGCTTAAAACTAACTAACTGAAAGAACTACATTGATTTGTTCAAACATTTAGAAAGTACACACTAACTACTTCCATAGGAGTTAAGAGCATGGGTAGCAACCAGAGACTGCTAATGCATTTGACTAATTAATCATCAGCAAATGTGAGAACCTCTATGACAGCAGAGGTTTTATCAGTTGGCCTGGACCATTTAGGTGTTTTAAGACCATGCTGCAGACTACCCAGGAGTGGATATCCTAACAAATTTACCCCAAGGTCAGACCCATGCAGCCCTCAGAGAAAAAACAAAACATGTGAAATGTTAAAGTTCATAGCAACAATTAGAAAAAATACATCCGTCATACAGTAGGTCATTCGCAAGTGGTTTAAAAAATAAAATTCCTCTGAAAATGGTCAACATTTTCTGAAAGAGTGAAAATGAATGAAAAAACAGCCAATGTCCAAATGGGGGAAAAAGACGCTCAGAATACCCTGAGAGCTTTTAGTTAAGACCACTTTCTAAAAAGTTATGAGAAGGTCGGGTTCTTGAAAGCAAAAATATAAAGAAAGTAGGGGCGGTTCAAAACTTTTGCGCAATACTGTAAATTCACTGCATTAGTTGAATTTTACCTAAACATTAATATTATTATTATTATTATTGTCATTTAATCTCTGTCAAATAAATATATTTTAAGAAGACAATGACATAGGAGTCATGTATCACAGAAAGCTCAGCATTACATTATTGATGAGGGACTCTTTCTTACCGAATATGCGATTAAACAGCATGTGGCAAAGACAGAGGACAGACGGGACATGCAAAAGAAGCAGGGCAGGTGCTGGTTGGTGTACGATGGGTAGCAAAGGTGACTGAGCTAATGTAATTGATATGTAGTAAGGGAATAGGATCAAAGGGATGGCTGAGATACCAGCTCCATCGGGGACAAAATTAGATTCTGATTAACGAACAATGATGTGTTAATGTGATTCATTATATGTTCCAGAGGAGAAGAAGGTGGCCACTCTTGTTTTCAAGTGGACAACATCTGTGAAAGGACTTAAAATACAGGGTTTATTCCCCTGGGACTCCCTTATCGCTGGGGAAACACAGCTGTAAATTCACACTGGCTGTAGGACAAAAGGTCAAGAAATTGCCACAATCATGGTGTAGCTTTTTTTTCATTCATTTATTTCTTTTGCTTTTCACTCACATTATGGGGTCAGGAGGTCAAGGTTATTGTAGGGTCTTTACCTTACTATAGAAAGCGCCTTGAGGGAACTGCTGCTGTGAATTGGCACTATATGAATAAAACTGACCTTGAGCTGAACCTGGTTAAATCAATTCTAATCATGATTTCAACGCCTAGCCTTTCCCGCTCAAAAATGGGGTAAAAAGGAAAATCAAGGGAAAGAAAACAGGAGATGGAATCAATAGCAATTTAACTGGAGTGACAGGGTGAAGTTGGATGTGAGATACTTGTGTGTTATCTGATCTGGTTGGAGCTGCCTGATTCAAAATATGCCTCGATTCCCTTCGATCCCACCAGGAAACAGGTAGCAGTGTTAGGACACATAGACGAATAGGAACACTGCACCGCAGGTCACCAGCAACCATGGCTGTTTGTTTTTAGTTAAAAGTTTCCATTTTTTTATGTTCTTCCTTTGTTTTTTAGTATAATGCACATTTCACTGTGTAGGTCTTGATTTAGACTGAAGAGAAACATCATGTCTCTCTTCTGAGAATACTTATTAATAATCATGCTGCTATTAGTTCCAGGGATGCTCATTAGCCAGACTTATATGGCCAGATTATGTGACATTTAATCAGCTTAAAATTATTCACCTTAAAATCTATTTTTAAACATCCTCAAACCATAAAAACTAATGGCACACACTGGTATTCCTAAAAACGTCCTTACCAGTGAAAGTAAGGTAAAAGCAGCCACACACGAAGAGAAGGGTATTCATCCTCATGCTAGTGCTCAGGTACATCTTCATTTGTCCAGTAATGGCAATCATAACATCTTCTGCACTCTTTGTTTGCCAACCAAAAGCTCTTCTAGTGCCCACAGCCAGTCACTCCCCACCTTCACCTGGATACAAGATGAATGGTCGCCCCCTAAAAGCTCAGGAAAGTCAGTGCACTGCTCCAGCTGGGTTGCAGCTAGTTAACACCCCGAACAGCACACGCTCTTCAGCTAACGACCCTGTCTCCTGTCCTTTCGTCTCTTTTGTGGCCATGACTCTCTGGGTGAAACCATGACCTGATTGGATGGATGTGCTGGGGGGAGCGTTTGTACTAGGAACTCTGAGGGGCAGGCACCTGTTGGTGCTCACCAATCTGAGGTTAGCACTGCGGGGATTGTGTGTGGGAGTAAGAGGAAGTGGAGGGGGTGGTATGGCTATGTGCTGTGGGTTATGACAATGGAGATATTTTTGGGAAGTTGATTGGGGGGTTGTCGGTAGGCGAAGGATGATTGGTGGTGCTGTAAAGCTGACGCGGGTCATGCTGTAGGTGGCTTCTCTGGCTCTCTTAACTTTTAATGCCTGCTTGATCCCTTCAGCTATTCATCTTCCCTGGTAAATCAAATCTTCTCTACCTCCTTCGAGGCTTTAAATATTCATTTTCAGCCTCGCTCCTTAAGGGCTGTTGCAGTCATACCCACTGCACTGTGCTGTGTGTGGTATCATCTGGCCATTATGTCCCTGAGTTAAACTGGTTTTCAAATATTAAGCAGTTTTACTGAAAAAGTTGACCATAAAAAAATATTAAGCTCATTAGTTTTACAACAGAGTTTTATTTTATGTCCTTTAAACAGGTGTGCAAGAGTATCCTGGGGGAAAAAATGCAGTGATTTAAAGGCACTATGTGTGGAATTTTGACTTCCCAGCTGCTGCCCCCTAGTGGTTTGACATCAGTAAGAGCAGTTTATATCCACCAAGACTGAAAACGTCATCCATATCATGCAGGAACTGAGCCCCAGGATCCAGAAGGATCTTGACCATTTGGTCAGTGTTTTAATTTCAGCTTAATATTGTCTCTATGTCCTTGCATTGATATAGAATCCTTCCAAGCCCCATCTTTTATGCAGATCTACCATTTTTTGAGTAATCCTGCATATATAGAGAGAGACAGCAACGAACCACAAACACTGAATTTATTGTCTGATTTTTCTACAAATCAAAAGTAGCAAAATCGATTATGCAATCAACAGAATTTAAAAATAAAAAATGATTTTAAACCAAAAGAATATTTCAGGGCCATGCCTGTCAAAGACGATTGTTATTTCCATGTGCATCAACTTTTTTTGTGTGACATGGCCTACAAACCCTTCAACATTTCCTCCACACTGAAGGAAGGAAGTGGCTTAGAAATACAGACAAAAGCAGGCATTCACAGATTTGACATTGATGAAGTCAGACACAACATGAAGAGGAAGAGCAGGAGTGGCTAAAGTTTAACCCCTACAATATATGAGATTTGCCAGTTGGGACTGTAGACTGGGTTTGACTTTGTGACCTCCATCAGTTAATGCTATGCTTATTTATATTTATGTTCATAGAAATAGAGAATATAAATATTGTTTTACTGTTTACAACAATGTTGATGTTCTGGTAAAAGAAACCTAAATTTATTACATCATGAAATAAACTTCTTTTGAGGATCTTTCTAAACAGCACAAGTGATGGAGTTTGTCTGTTCTTTAAGTACACATTCCCATAAATATTATGGCTTTAGTCAAACTGTGATTTAAGGAACTGAAAATGAAAGGCTCTGCTTGGCAGATACTGTGGCGTGATGAAATCTAGAATTACCAAACTTCTTGGCAGGAGCAGGGAGTTGATGCCAATACTGATGGAGAGGTCTTAGAAAAAAGAACTAAAGCGTTGCTGATTCTGAGTTTGATGTGAGCTTGAGGCAAGAAAAGATGTGGATGAAAGTATAAAAATGGAGATGGATGTTTTTTGCAATACAGGGCTGTGAGGACTACAAGCGTAATGATCGATGAAGCAAAGGCCCCCGAGTGAACTCCGGATTCTGCTCTATCTCTGATCCTTCGTGTTGCTTTTTATGAAGCTGATGTCTATATTTCAAGCCTCATAAAGTTCATCTTTCCTCCATCCCCTACTCTCTGCCTCTGCCTTTAAATTTCTCTCCTCTCAGTTGGGTCATTCCATTCTCTCCCTCATGCTGGTGAGCCTTTCCAGTGTGAAAACATAAAACCATAAATCAACACCAGATTGAGACTTAAGTGAGGGAAAAATGCCTCTGACTTGAACTCCTGTGAGCTGCCATTCTCAGCGTGAATACATCATTCAGAATGACCTCTGTGTTTGTTTTTGTGCAGCCTGTCTTCTTGAAGCTACTCTTTCATAGAAGGTTAACGTGTTAGACGAGAAAGGGAACAAGTGCAATTCAACCACTAGTTTGACGATAACATCACATATGGTGGTCTAAAATACTGAAGGGCTATCAGCGCTGTCGCCGAGGTGGGCTGCCGTGGATGACTGGCAGAATTTCAGCCCCCAAATACTTACGCTAATAGATCTCAGTGAGAGAGTGTATTTACACAGAGAAATAACAGGGAAGCCCATGCAGTAGTGTCCGGTAACCAGTGCCAACATGTGGGGTTATTAATAGCAGGGTGGGCAGGTGATAGCATTCTGAGAACAGATGGAGCCTTTGATATTCTCCCCTCAGATCTCTATTTAAAAGACAAAAGCAAAATGAAAGCACAAGACCAAGAGGACAGGTGTGGTAAAAGGGACATGCGGCATGCATGTGTCCAGACAAAATGAGGCACCGAGAGGCACGGGTCTTCTCTATTATTGGGAATTCCATTGGCTGTTGGTGCAGCAGATGAATGGAGTTGGTGTGCTGCTCTATTACATACACCAATAACTGAAATACAGAGGATTACTGTGTCTGCAGAAATATACCGCAAAGCATGTGCCACTCTCCAGCACATTCTGACATAGGCTTGCAGCACGCTCATTATAGGGCCTGGTTTGTCTTGGTGTTTATGTGTTAACACCACATATGAACACCCAATCCTGGAGCCACACTTCAAACCCTACTACAGCTAATAAAATAATCAAAAAAATCCCACGCTGGTAGTTTATATCGTAGCATTTATACGCATGTAAGGTATGCTAACATTGGCTTAGTAGTTATATTTCATGCAATTTTTATCAATGCATTTATTAATTATGTTATTTTAATTATTTTAAAATTTTTTACACACACACGGTCACTCAACCTACCCTGACTAAATATTTTGCAGACTTGTGATAGTTTTTCATGTGATGTACATCAGAATTGTTATTTTCCTTGTTTCCTGATTGCCAAGACTTTTACAAATTCAGTCAGGTTTAGGGTCAGCATCGATGAAAATTATCGCTAATTTATAGTCGCATCTTTGAGTCTGCTAAAACTAAAATTAAGTAAATTTCACCATAGGATGATGGGTGTGTCCATGTCTGCAACAGAGTGTAACCCGTTAATTTTCTAGGGTCCAAGTCCTTACAGTGGTAACCTAATCATTTATTTTGGTTGAAGGCAAAACTGTTTGGGGTTTTTTTTAGGATGTTTTTGATTTCTGTGTGTGTCAGAGTGATTATTTTCCTTGTTTCTATAATGAGAAAACCTGGAAAACAATTATATAAACACAAAAATTGCATATTGTAATTGCCTAGGATTGGAGCTAGGGTTGGGGTTATTTAGACCATAGACCTTATTTAGTCCTAACTTATAACCCTAATTGAAGGCTTGCAAAGTTGGCTATATGAATTTGGGGTTTTGAAAACTTTTCTCCCAAATGTTGGCAAATGGGACCTTAAATACTTTAAGTAACAAACAGAGTAAAAGTTTAAAATTCTACAAATCTAAAAAAAACCACCATAAAATCCATATGGTTTGTCAGTACTGGCCCTTTAAGTACAGCTATAATTTAAAAAGACTGGGACATATGCATCGTGTGATTTGTGATGAAGCAATTCATTTGAAACTGTACTTTTTTTAAGTAACAGTTAACAGCTACACTTGTCCTCCTCTACATGCACAGCAACTTCCAGCGAGGTGGTTCAGACACCCCTGTGCTTCAGAACGGTTTGAAGGGGTCCGTAGGGGTATGGTTGAAGCTAGCATCGGCAAAGATGGCTAGCGTGCCCACAGTGGTGAAAACGACGAAAATCCACAGGAACATCCGGTCCACCACCATTGCCACATATTGCCAATCTTCTTTCAGCTGAAAGAGGCAGAAAGAGAAGACATTAAAAAGAGAAAGAATGGGTATGATAGAAAGAAAATGAATATGAGGAAAGGAAAATAGCGGGAAAATGGCAAAAGACAGACACAAGGGACAAAAAGACAACAGTACAAAGGTCAGAAATAAAACCATGTTGTTTAGACAAACAGTAGACAACAAACATATTAATGCTCTAAGGTGTGAGTAAGTGATGGCTCTGAACCTAACCCTGTGATAATATAATGTTTGTTCTCCTCAAAAATGTCATTTTAAATCTTGCCAATTAAGCGACAAAGAAAAATGCCATGCAAAGTGACATGCATAAAAAAATACATTTTTTTTCAAAAACTACTTTTGCTTGGTTTGTGTTTAGGGTTTAGGGTTAAGGGTCATCACTAAAGACAACTTAGACGTCAGGGGGCTAACGTATACCATGCCAAACATCTAGGGTTAGGGTTACTAGGTCACGTGCTAAATAGACACATCTTCAGAAACTCCCTTTTATATAAAATCTCATATATTCAGCTATTAAGCTTTATCTGTTAAATGCTCCAAATGATCAAACCCTGCCCTTCACTCCAAATGTGACCTTGTGGATCTTAGAAGGTTAAATGTGCTCAGACATTCAAACTTACCGCTTCATAGTCTTTTTCAGCCTGCAGAGCCTCAGCTATGTATGTGATGGCCTCTATGGCTGATTTGAGTTCATCAGGTAGTGTAAGGTAGCTACTGGGGCCATCAATGAACTTCCTCAGGTCGGTGCATATCCCATCCGGCTGGAACCTTCATGACAGCACAAATATAATAATCTTACAGAAAAGTATTAGTAATAAACAAA
>VUQG01034997.1:10473-26713 GCA_015106755.1 Etia nguti
ACAAAATATTTTGATGGTAAACATATATGTCAGGACGGTTTCAGGAAAAAGACAGTGTCAACACCCGAAGACACCAAATGCACACGAGCGTGCAGAATGTAGCGATGTGTGAGCAGGTGTCAGCCCACGCTAATTAAACGCTGTAAAATAGCTAAGCTTTTATGAGCTGGCCTGCACGTCTCCTTTGCACTTTACTGTCAACCACAGAGGAATAAAGAGAAGGTCAGAGGAGCTCCCCGGGTCCCCCTCTGTGAGTCTGTACAAGGCGCTGCCCTTCACATGCTGACCAAGCTGCTCTGGGTGATGTGTGTGTGTGTGTGTGTGTGTGTGTGTGTGTGTGTGTGTGTGTGTGTGTGTGTGTGTGTGTGCATGGTGCTGTGTTTACTTGTTGCCCTTAGTTACCAACTCTCAGCTGCTACTGGGTGCCAGGAGTTATTGGGAGAAGCTAGTAGAAAGGAATTGTGTGTACCTGTGTGAGCCTGCTGTCAGTCATAAATACTGTATGAACATGACAGTTCTAACTTTAGAGGTCAAGTTATTTTTCATTTACTTATTTTCAAAATAGAGAAAGTCAAAAGTAAAAAATGTTTTACGTCAGTTAGTTACACTGCAAAAAGACATTCGCATAAGGCACTATTATTGGACTAAACTTTATAATAAAGCTCTGCAATCATTATTTTATTTTATTATTATCATGTCTGCTACATATGTAGTATACATACTTAAATACATGTATTTAAAAAAACAATGTATCGTAAGTAATTTATTGTTAAAGGGTATTTCAAATAGTTTTGAATAAATAATGCATGAAATTTTCTGATACTCACCAATAAACTCAGACTAGCCTGTTATTAGAAGTCAATTCTTCATCAGCACCATAACAATATGATCAAACAATTTGTTAAATATGACCAAAATTAGTAATATACAAGGATGTCAGTCTAGTATCAAAAAAGTTAATTGTACTAAAATGGGCATTGTGGCATTATTTCCATCAGTCCGCTCTTTCATGTGTCCAGATTTAAAGGCGAGAGAAAGACCGCGTTTGGAAGTTAGTCGGTACACTCTCGCACTAGCAACATAAGTCTGAGTCATACTTGTCACAGTTATTATATTGTCAAAGTATTATTCTTGACTGTCTTAGACATTAAACAGTACTTTATTAGCTTTAAAAAATATAATCATTTGGTTTGATTTGCCATGTTGACACTTTCCTTCTTTTTCTACCAAAAAAAATTTGTGCTACTAGAATGCATTACTTTTAAATTTGACTTTTTCGTGGCTACCTCACAATCTTCCGTGAGATCAGACTGTTTCTTATTAATTTAATTTGTCATCTTCACGAGGATGGAATTCGGACTTCTTGTTTGAACACTGATATAGTGTTGCTTTATCACACAGTTGATCATTTACATTACATAACTCATTCTATAATTTTTCTGCAATAATTCTTGCACAGTATCGTGCAGCATGTCCTTCTACAACGGCACATCGACTATGTCCTCGTTGCCTTCAGCAGAAAGACACACTAAGACCTCCTATACTTCTATGAACTTAGGAAGTCATACAGCATGGTTCCCTTTGTAGCACATCACAGCTGAAGTGCTTTTCTGAGAAGTAGCATTGCTTAAGTACCAACCTAAAAGTTTACGGATTTTCACCTGACGTCAGTGACCTCTACAAAGACAGCACTTATTTGCAGAGCAGCTGCTTTTCTTATGAAACACCTCAAATATTAAACACCTCCTTTAGAAAACATGGCAAAAAAACCCCAAAACAAAAAGAGTGACAGGTTAGGCAGGCATCCACCAGAGGGCAGTGTAGCACAACGTTACAAGTGGTAACCTCTCAGGCAGGACAGAGGAGACAGCTGATTGGTATTCTTTGCATGAAATTGGAGGTTTACAATGCAGCGCTGCCACCGCTGCTCCTCCTGCGAGTGTGGGAGGTGAAGAATCTGTGACCTAAGAAGGATGAAGTCCTATCAGGTTGAGAGAGAAAGGAAAAAGGGAGGGGGAGACACAGTGTGGCCTCTTAACCCCCTCCTCCCTTTTCCCTCCTGTACGGCTCAAAGCAGCACTTCATCAGCGAACCAAATGAGTATTCAGAAGACTAATTCAACTAAAACTGGCTGCGTCTGGTGCCAAGACATGCACTAAACCCAATTAGGAGAGGGGCGCGAATGTACGTGTGGACCCAAGAGAGATGCTGCTGTCTCATCAAATTCCTCTAACAGAGCCCCTCCCCCGTTCACTGTTCATTCACCTAGACAGTGACACTAATGTGTCAGAGTCCATTTGGGTGGGTCATTATTGTTTTAGCAAAGATTTTTTCCCTCTAGACATATCTAATTTCTCCCAGGAGTAGAGATTGAGGGACAGCTACACACTGTGAAGCAAACTACATGGTGTATAATGAGAGCAGCAGGAATGCAGGTTAGTTAAGAGTGTTGTATGGCTGATTGGGAAGAGATACAGGTCCACACCCTATGTAACTACTTAAGGAAGGTCAACAATTTTGCACGTGCAAAAGATCGAGACTGGGGTTACTGTAATTCAATTTGTTACCAAATTGTGAGGCAACACTGAGCTGCATCCAGCTCTTTTTTATCAACAGCTTCATCAGCAGCCCTCTGTGAAACTTTTGATGTAAACCATCAAACTGTGTTTCAGTGGAGGTTTTTGGGTTCTAAAGATAAATATATATATTTTATTGATGGTGTTCCACCTCAACAAAATCATTATTTTTTTGTACTAGCAAACAATTACATTAAAAATGCCAGATAAAAAGTACAATTAAATTCAAAGTACAGAAAAAATATATATACTGTAACATCTCAGGGCACTTTAAATAAAAATAAGACCTTGGCAGTAGTCATTACCGAGGCTCAGACATCTGTCACTGAATAAAACAAAGGTCAGAAAGACCTCACAGAAGGAGATCTTAAACAGCCAATCTGTTCCTTCTTTGCAACAGCTCCATAAATGATGATTTGACAGCTTAAACGTCAGTAGAAAGGGCATCGATATAATATGTGACTGAGACTTCAAAGAAGATATTTTAGTGTATTTAGTCAAATATTTTGGCATAGCTAAAGTACATAAAGTAAGTATAGCAGCACACAGTAATGTAATGAATGTGTGCACATATAGGTGACAGAAAAGGAGAAGAATTACTTCTTTGCTGCTTTTGTGCTGCAGCTGCTTCTATTGTCATGGTAGCATTCGGTATCTTTAAATATGGTATTTGTCTATTCAAGAGGCTCTGTGCTTTTAAGCACTCTTGAATTTAATTCAAAGTGAAACAACAGCACCTAAAATATAGCAGAATTTTAATTTGTTCTGAGTTGAGGTAGTAAGCTTTAAGGAGGAAACCGGAGCTTCTATGAGTGCAAGATTATGTAGACACTAAAGTGATATATATTTGAATCCATTTCAAGGTGACATTTGTTTATTCTTAATGTATTTGATGTTATTTTTACTGCACAAGTATTGTTTCTAAAGTAATATTTGGAAAACGCATCTAATGACATACAAGTTTGATGGACTTAAATCTATATACCCGTAGATAAGAGCAGTCAATTGCTTCTCATCCTACTAATGATTAAAGGAATCTCTTCATATCCATCTGTCCAGGTTTTGCCTGAATCAACAACTGTTCACCCGGTCCACTTCACACATGTTGTTTCGGGGTTCATTTGCTTTTTCTTCAAACACGCAGGCTTTCACATACATGGGAACCAAAACCAAATCCAAGCACACTCACAACCACGAGAGCAAACATGTGCACGTATGGGCCTGGCTTTACCTGTTGGGTTTAGGAAATAAAATGGAAGAGTCAGGTTTCCGGATGAAGTATTCATCAGCAGCTTTGCTAATTGCAGCGACTTTTTTTTCCCGGCGAGGTAGGGTCTCCAGAGACAGGGGGGTCTCCACCTTTGGCCGCAGCATTCCCAGGTAAGGAGGCAGCATGTGGATGAAGATCTAGGTGGAGAGTAAAGGTGAAGAAGAACAGAGATATTTTTACAATTCCCATTGACTGAAGACTGTTTCCATGTGGAGAGATCCACAGGTTTCTGGAACAACTTCACCTACTTCCAAGACTGTGTGGAGAGGGACAATGATCTACTGAGGTGAAGACTCCAGCAACACTTGAAACACTAGGGAACAGCTTTATTTGCAGACCAATGCGTTTCGGCTTGTGGGCCTCATCAGGGTTGCCGAAACACCATGTTTCCAAGTGCAGTCATTTATATTTGTCAGCATGGCTCTGTTCTAGGGGTTTTCTGCTCTTCCACACATGCATGGAAAGTATAAACTAGTAAATTTAGAAGCAGGAGCTGGGGTGGAGGCGGTGGCGGTGGCAAAGCAGTTTGCAAATGTGATACTGGGATTTCCTATTCCTACTGAGCAGGAAGTTACTTAAATTTGAATTTCTCACTATGTAGACATTAATATGCATGTGATTTTCTACAATCTATCACAGTTAATTGCTGTATTATCAGAAAAAGACTGCATGTAATTGCCAACTTGCAACTATTCTGGCAGGTTTTGGTGACAGTGTTGGTATGCTTGAAAATCTCGTTTTCAAGTAAGATCACTTTTTTTTCTGATTAGATAAAATCGATGCTGACAGTCTAAATATGAGGACATAAGCTGGACTAGAAAAAGTTGATAAATTGCGATATATGTTATTTCAATACTCAGCAAATCGCAAAATGTCGCAAAACTCACAATAATACCGTATCATGAATGAAGTATTGTGTTAATACCATATTGTGGAGTATCTGGTGATTCCCCCCCTAGATTAAATAGTGCACCCTATATAAGATCAGCCTAGCCATCAGATGCTGTGGACTGGCTCTGAGATTGGTTGATTTGCTGGAATAGTAGCTAAGCTTTACTTTGTGGCCTGTCTGAACAAACTATGCTCAACTTCAGAATTTAGCATTTTTGAGATGTTAAAAAAGACATTTCAAAGCACTTTCATTTATGAATGTGTAGATGTGTATTTCTTTTACTGAAAAAGACCACAGAAGGTTATTTATCTGTACATTTCAGTCAATAGCTTGTTGATGCTCACACCTCATGGATCCATCATCTTTGCTGGCATTAAAAGTCCATTTGTTTGGATTCTTGTTTCATGATTTAGGGGACAGCTGGAGTGTACTTGCCCTGTATTTGCCTATTAGGGATGACAAATAGTTCTAAATATTGAATTTTGCAGTAAGATAACCTTTGAAAGCAGTTGCTGCTGAATGATGTGGGTGGAGAAACTAAATGGGTAATGCTTTCCAGTTCTTCAAAGTCTCCTTTCGAGGTTTTCTTCGAACGCAGTACATAAGTCTGTGTGCTTCAGTAGAGCACTTCAGCAAAGGATTCAGGCTGCCCTGGCCACAAGGGAATGTAATTAAAACAGAAAAAAGTGTTTGATATGACATGATAAAAATTAAGTGCATTAAGTCTTCATTGGGAGCTGTTGGACTTGGAGCTCCTTTCATATCAATATCAAGGGAGTCAATGATAAAACAGCGCGTCAGGGTTGAACTTTAGCCTTGATCAATATCATAAATGCTGTAAATGGCTGCTCTATCTGCTCTTTGAAGTGCTTTCATATTCTTTTTCTGAAAGAACTCCTGGCTTGCCAGTATTGACAGATGGATGTCAATAATAGCCCCCTGGCGAGGAACATAAACTGGCAAAAATTCAATAGCGAATTTAATAGTGATTTTGAGTTCATTTACAACCAAATGTCCCCGCCTTTATACAACTTTCAGTACACGTCTGTTTCACCTGCTGTTTCTGCCATGTTTCCTAGCTCTCAGTGCGAGGTAGCACATCAGTGAGTCACTCACAGGAGCCTGACAGACTTAACTGAGAGCTTTGAGACATGATGGAGGGTCCTTTTTTAATGTCCTGCAACTTTACTATTTTTGCTCACTCCCACAGCAGCAGTAAAGAGTAGATGGTCACAGACAGAGTCGTTGGTGAAGAAAATGGAGCATTTATAGAAAAATCTTTCTCTCAGGAGTTTGTTGAGGCCAGAGTGGAAGTGGAATGTGTGAGATTTCAATGTAGAAATGCCGAAAGAAACACAGACTGGGACATTTATGAACATTTTTCATAGAAATAATACGATGGCACCATCAATTAGACAGTCAAAATATTGTTAGTAATTATCATCGATCACGCAGAGAAATTTCAAAAAGGGGCGCTTTGCGCATTTAAATGCCCAATTGCCCCTCCTCTCAACTTTCTTTCTTTCTGATACTGTGTGACATCTGTCTGATTTCCCACAGCTTGGTTAACAACGAGCAGTGAAAATAAGAGAGGAAACAGCACCTCGGAGAGCAGCACTTCATCTACAAGACCGTATTCCTCAGCAATGGCTGTTGAAACTCTGATAGTTGTGCTGTTGAGTGTGTGTGGGGCTCGGGCAGACACCACAGAGAGACGTAAGCTCTGCACTCGAGAGCATCTAAAGCGTCACCGGGGCTGATAAAGCAACCTGGTGATGGAACAGAAGGAGGAGAGTGTCCTAGCCATCTGTGGTGACTGCCTGGAGAAAGAAAATGAAACACTGAATTCAGCCACCAAGATGGGGAAGGAATAAAAAGCAGCACAGTTAATGTCTACCTAGAGACGGGCTAAAAGTTTGTATGGACTATTTGACACACTTACACAAAGTCATTTCTAAATGGGTTCAAATCCTCCCCAAATTGTTAATACCTACAACACAGCTACAGATAATGTGCACATGGATAGATATTTCATATTTTTCAGATGATCATTCTTAGCACTTGGTGTTGACCAGTGTGTCATTTATTAGACTATTACAAAGTGAATCTGTCCTTCAAAGTGATTATACAGCTGAAGGTGCTTTTAATTTTATCTGTGTTGACTACATAAACTGCATATATGGTTTGTACATTGTACTTAAGCACTGAGTTGGCTGCTGTCTTCACTGAATGCCGAAATAGGATATGACCATATTTGGAGTGTCACTGTTAGCTGTGTCACAAGGTGCATCGGTAATTAACTGTGATATTAAATATGCTACAAATTTTAGCAAGCAATAATGGGCTTAAACAAACAACATACTTAGCAGAAACCTGAAGCTCTAGCTGCTTCGTGTCTGAATACAAGCAAACGCTGAAGGAGAAACGTAACTTTAGGCCATAATACAACTTAAACTAATTACTTCTGTTAAAAAAAATTACCCCAGTAAATTTCATACAAGTCATTAATAGGGAATAATATTGAAATCAGATATGGAAACAAACACCATTTAACAAGCTCTAGACAGCCTACTACAGTAAATTTGTTCATTGCTCTGAGACACACTCACTTTAGGACTATGCCTCAAGTGGCCATTACAGGAAGTTTTTTTCCTTAAACTTAAATATCTGTCTTTTTAGTGGCTGATTGACCAGCTTTGAATTAGGCTTTTGAAACAAAGAAACAATAAATACAAAAAGAATCATTAGTTTCTCTCTAAGTTTTGTGTCGAAAAATTTCCTCCTTTCACATTTGATTGCTTCTTTAATAACCCATGAGTAGGAGTGAAACAGAATCTGTGCGCCTCTTTTTACTCATCAATCCAGCGCCAAGCAGTTCAATTAAGCCACGGAAATCCACCCAGTGTGTGGGAGCCTTTCTGTGGTGAATGTACCCTGAAACCATGACAGAACTTGGACCAAAGCACAGAGCTTCTGCTTACGCCTGTAATTAGCTTCACACAATGTACACTGAGGGCAACATTAACTGATGGAGGTTAATGGTATAACATGACGTTCAAAGTGTCGAGAACTATGTGGACTTAATTGAGTAGTCTGCCTCGACCCACGCTAACACTGCTTTCATATCCAAATTAATGCCAAAGTTTAATTCATGTATTTCAGGTGCACAATCTTTAACATGATGATCTATTAGCCATTTGAATATTCAAGACAGTGGCCATTTTCAAGATGGCCAACAACTGCTAGTAAAGCATAGATAGATAGACGGTCTCTTGGGTTATGTGCAACACTAATTAGAGTTGATGGTCCTAACCTACCTCTTGCTCTACTTCCTTGCTGACAGATAATTCGATGTTTAGAAGTTTTTTTTTCATTTATCACATAGCCTCCCAATATTCCCTGTCTTTCCAGCTCTCCTCACAGACATGCTGGCTACTTAATGACTTGCCTTAACGTATTTTCAGAATGCAGATAAAATGAAAGGTGTTATTCCGACAAAACTTCTGACAACAGAAAGGAGACACTGTAACAACACATGCTAAAAAGACAAAAACTATTTCTTAAGACACACAAATATTATTTCCCCTCTGAAGTCTTGTATGTTATGATGTGCCAAGCAGGCAAAAATGATTTTAACCACCAAATGCTTGTGTGACCCTGAAATGTACGCTCACCTTGCGGACCCACATTGGCATCATGTGGGTGTTGGGGGAGCGATGGTGGAGATTGAGGACAACCACACTGAGGATGACAGAGAATGTGACCAGGACCATGGTAAACATGATGTAGTTGACGATGATGGGAACACCCAGCGAGGTCTCGGGGATCTTATCAGCCAGCAGCAGCAGGAACACGGTGAGGGTGAGCAGCACATTGATTGACAAACCCATCTTCTCACCTTGCAAAGAAAAAAAACACAATTATTTAGGAAAGTCAGAAACACAGCGCATTTCTTGTTCCTGTGTTACGACTCATTAAGCTTTACTGGGCCAAGGTTTGTTCCATTTTCAACTCACTGAGATTCGAGGAGCATCTGGTGAATGTAATTTTCTAGTAACGATGCTAATGAAAAATTCATCTCCCATTCTAAGTGAAGCTGATTGGGCAACACAGCACAGGCTCTTTGGTTCATTTCGTGGTCACGTACAAACTGTGTACGAACTGTGTTTGTAAATGGCCACAGGCCTGTACTATGAAGCAAGATTTCAGCACCAAGGCAACTTGGGGGTTAACCTTCAGTTTTCTCTACTGCAAAAGTGGTTCACTTCTTACCTGGGTATATCACCATGATAACTTATGCTGCAACCTAACCTCCTTCCCAATTAGAGATCAACTGACCAATTAGTTCTCAAAAAAAATTGCGTCACCATTCCTAGTAGATCCCTCAGACCTCTGTGTGCATGCAATAGGAAGATTTCAAGTTTTCCAGTAGCATCTAATATCTCTCTGTTTCTTAGAGACAACTTTATTATTTAATTTTTATTTTTTTCTGTTGCCTGCAAACAATTTACACCAAGACCCAGGATTAATTTAGCAAGTTGATAACCAACTCCGTGTGACGGCTTATCCTGACTGTCAATGTTGGGGTAAGTGAATCCAGATAACAGAAAGATGCTGAATGCTGAACTCGCTTCATAGTACAGGGCCCAGGAGGGTTAGAGTTGGTAGGTTAAAAGAGCAGTTTGTGGCCTCTCACTGAGAAGCAAAGCATCTCTTTCTGCATCACTGGAAAATTAATGTAAAACTGGAGGAGATTTTTTTTTAAAAACACTACAATTCTCTGTGCTGTTTACGTGTCCCTTTACTGTGTGTTCAAATTAGTCATTTCATATGACCCTGGTTCAAGACTAGTAGGAGACACAAATCCCTGGGAGGGTTGCATCAGGAAGGCGATTCAGCAGAAAGTTCTGCCAATCAAATATGCAGATACATCTCCGGTGGCGACCACTTATGAATACGGGAGCAGCAAAAAGAAGCTTTTGCTTGATCATCCCAATAAGACTGCAAGTGATTGTTTTTAAAGGTCACTTGCCTGGTTGCTTTATTCAGTGAACAAAGCAGATAGCACACAGTAGTCAGTAAACTATGATATGTTTAGCAGTTATCCTAGTCAGACATTTTCTGCAACATTTCTTCTCCCACACATTCCCAAAAATGTAAATAAAAATATCACAGAGTGTTAAAATCACTTTTTTGTAGCTATTATAAACTCCTAAAAATAGGCCTACATCATTGTTCAAGAAAATAATAACTTTATCAATGTTTAATATATTTATATACTAAAATACATGCCTACATCAATGCATAATGACAATATTAAACATCACAGATTTTGCAAACTATGTAAATATGCATTACCATACATTATCAATAAATATTAATACAGCAATAAAAGAATATAGTATGTTATGTTATGTTCCGATCTGTGTACCTTATTGAGACTCACGCATATTTGCACTTCTATGGGTTTTGTGCTAAGTCAAACTTTAATATCTCAGGCTGTATTTTGCATATGTGTGTCCTAATCAATCAATGTACCCAATGAATAGGCTTGTCCAAACATAAAGGTAAGCGTATAAGGGAAAGGACAGAGTCAAGCCGATTGCTCTAAGCTGTTTTTCTACCTCCTTCATTTTAAAGGTTATCAATTCAACTGTGTACCAGGAAGCACCTATCTAATCTGAAATTGGATCCCTTTATAATTAGCTAAATGTCTGATTGCCCATTTTAAACCGACCACACGAACTCAATTGGGAAATGGTATTAGCAGTTTTCCATCACGTTGGAGCTTGTTTACAATCCTGGTGGTCATATAAAGAGAGCTTTAATTCATAAAGTCATCAAGTGATCTGAATGCAATTTCTGTAAAGCGTTTACCTGCATCAGGAGGCAGATAGAAGTTGAAGATGGCGATGATAGTAATCAGGATGCAGGGGATGATGATGTTGATGATGTAGTACAGAGGCTTCCTCTCGATGATCAGGTAGAAAGTAATTTCCTCGTATTCGTCATCAAATGTGTTCTTCCTGCTTGGCTTGTGTCTGATGTACCACTCACCACTCTCTGGAGAAACATCCACAGCTTAGATTTCTATTAAGTTCAGCGCATTTAGTAATCGTATTACACTAGCACACATTTGCAAACCACAAGAAGGCAAAAATGCAATGCTTTGAATATAACACAAAAATACATCTGAAGTACTTGTACTTAAGAATATGTATCATGTCATGAGTGCTCACCACTGAAAGACTCGTCCAGCTGGATCTCCCGGATCTCCTTGCCTTTTGAATCCAATGCATACTGCAGGTCGACTTCTGTCGAGTCATATGTGTAAGAGCGAAACTGCATGGTGCAGTTCTGCCAGTCGAATGGGAAATATGTTACCTAGACACAAAAAAAACTGGCATTTAAACGAGTCAGAAACAATGTCCAAGCTTAGAAGAAACTAGACGGAAGATAAATACATAGTCGATCTGTGTAAAATACCTTGACTCCACAGGAACTGCAGTACAGAGCAGGGGGGGTCCAGGTTACCCTGCCATTACTATAAACCTGAACATTGACATGCAGGGCCACATCAAACTGTCCATCATTACTGAAAACAAAACACAAAATACAAATTAGCCAATTTTTGTTAATAAATCAAAATTTGAAGTACACTATATTGTACTATATCACAGGATGTCATATTTTGAGGTAATCTGTAGTATGTTATGGATGGTGACATATCACAGAATTCATCTCTTGAAACATACCCCAAATTGTAACAGTATCAATTGAATTACATTTGTTCTGTTCTCTAACAGTTAAATAAACTCTTCTTACAAGAAAAGTCCCTGCATTGGTCATTAGTTTCACTTATATGTGTTGTAACAATTGCTTCTCTAACATTGTTGCTGATGTCTTACCTCCTTGGCATTGTGTTAACACACAGCTGAATCCTCCCGACATGCAAACTGCCAAAACTACTTTTTAGAGACACGCTGACACTTGCTGATGATCAGTTCCTCAATTGCATTTGGCTGGTAACATCTGGCTGCTATTTACTCTCTTAATTTCTATAGACACACTAAGAACGTACTGAGACCTGAGCTCCGAAAAGTCCTGTGAAAGCTTTCTCTCTTCTTTTTCACTGGCCTGTATTTATACAGTGTTTTGCTCCACGTATGAACTGCTTTGGAAAATGTGTTTTTAAGACTGAAAACGTCAAAAATGTGGCAGAGGATTTGAGTAAAACTGTAACAAGAAATGACTTTTTGGTTTCACTTTTCTGTAAAGGTCAGAGACCCCCTCCGTGCTATAGGAAGTAATCTATTTTTTGCTGGAGATGGATGGTTTATTGTGACTTTGCTTTTACAAAGATAGCTGAGAGGGCTCGGTGAGAAAATCTGGCCAGCATAAACTAAAATGTGACAAACGGTGAGGTGTCTCTATTCTGCAGATGCACCACCAAGCCAAATATTAGCGTGCTGAAGCAATAATAACACTATGCTGCTGACTTAAGTTATAAAGTTGCAAAATAGCAGCGATCCAACTCAACTCAAGTCCTTGTGTCTGTTTTTATTTTTCTACACTATGCTTAGAAAGAGACGGACAAGGCAAAGCCACGGCTGTGTAGAACATGAACATTTAGCTCCACTTCCACACTTAAAGACCCCACATCTAAACATTGAAATTGGCATTAAATGGAGATTCTTTGCACACTTTTTATGGGGCACTTTGACTGTAAGTGCAGCGCTAATGTTTTTTGTATACTAAGCTGTCGGGCTCATAACACAATACACAACAAAGACATCAAGTCAATTAGACACAGATTTAGCCTTCTGCCAGTGTACAGTGTTTGAGTTTTATGTCTCTGATAATTGAACAGTGAGAAGCTTTTGTCTTTACCCCGGGCCCTCCTAAAAATCTTTCCCTGTGAAAGTGCTGCTGCTAAAATGGTCGGCATTGATCAAACCAAGAGAAACACATTTGCTGCGCCAATTTGCATTTTTGCGGACGTGCACAGTTGTGTGTATCCGTGCGGTTCCAAATGAACGCCTCACAAGCTGAAGTAGCTGAGCGGTGCTATCAGCTCAGTTATTAGGGAGCCATGCTGCTTAATTGCCTATAAAGTGTTGATGAATGGAGCAGTGGGGATATTTACAGTGGTGTTAATGGGAGCGTGTATGCGTGTGCCAATATGGGGAAAAGACTAAACTTGTTGTTCTGAGTATCTAAATCTTTAATTTAATGCTGTGATATATAGTTTTTCCAATACACATGAGCCCTACTATAAATTACCTGGCCCATCACCTAGTCTCCAGTGGCCTGCAGCTACAAGCTACAAGGGTATGCAATTTGTCCAATTTCAAAACAATATAATCCGATGCATATGGATTTGATATGAAAATATTTACTATATGGCAATACTTGTTTATTTCACTCAGGGAGGGGGTAAATTAGTAAGTACAGAAGGTTGCAAACACCCCATACAAATAGAAAAATGGAACAAAGAGATCAAAAACTCTCTCCTTTCAAATCTTTGTTAATGCTAATGCTAATGTGAGCTGCAATGCTGGTGCTTACTTATTGATGAGGACGATGTCAGGAAGCCAAACCTTCCCAGAGGGGATACGTAGCACCTGAATCCCATCGTGCTCCTTCGGTTTCCACGACAACCGATAATCTGTCCATTCCTGTTTGAATATTTTTATAAAAGTTTTTTTTTTTAATATGTAGGGATGGTTATTATCCACAAGTCCATGAAAAGAGGAGGGATTAAAGCAGAAAATGACAGCAAGCAGAAACTTTGCTTCAACAAATGCAACCAATTTGTCATTGTATCACTTTATCTTTCATTTCTCCACTTCTGTAATTAGATTCCACAGGGATGGCTTCCCTGTGCATTTGTCCTTGCATAACAAAACACAATTTGCATATTTTTTCATTTTACATGCTATTATGACTACTCCAACTGTTCTACTGATTATATGCACAGTGTGCATTGGCACTGAGCTGTACTCGAAAGACGAGGCCTTGTGTTAATAAACATACTGCCACTGGAGTAGGAGTCACAGATGAGCTACTCAGTATGATGTGAAAGAGTTTTTCAGTTAGAGTACACTCAGAAAGCTGTTGGATAATTCATTCTTTCGGCTTAAAATTTACTTCAATTTGCAAGTATGACGAGCAGGCATGCAAATAGACTCACCAGATTCATGACAACAGTGGTGCTCATTTCTTCCATTTTCATATTCTGAAATAAAAATGCGAAAACATGTATTTCAGTATGTTTGCTTCAGATCGTTTTTCATTTTGTAGGGATACAGTTACAGAGTTATGCACAAAGAACGCCCTAATGGCATTACAGGTTTTGTGGTGATGAGAGTTTCTAAGACGGCATTCAGGGCAGCTGTGGAGCAGGAGGCAGAGCAGGTTGTCTACTAATCAGAAGGTCAGTGGTTCAATCCTCAGCTTCTCTAAGGTGCATGTCAAAGTATCCATGGTTGAGATACTGAATCCTAATTTGCCTGCAAAGCATTCAACAGAGTGGGAATGTTGAGTTTTTAAAACAGCTCTTAGATGTAGAAATAAGTTTGTGAATGGGGCTTACAGTAAGAAAGCACTTTGAGTGCTCAGTCAGAGGAGAAAAGTGTTATAAGTACCATTCCCACCAAACACCATCCATGGGTTTAATGGGCTAAGTCCGGTTAGTCAATCATCAGCCGATAAAAGACTTCTTTTTGCATCAAAAGTTGGCTTTTTAGGTTATTACAAGCATTTAATTGCAAGACTTGGTTACCACTATTGCCTCATAATAAGGTTTTTGGTTTAGACCAGGGCTGGGGGAACTCCAGACCTCAAGGACCAGTGACCTGCAGGTTTTAGATGTGTCCTTGATCCAACACTGCTGATTTAAATGGCTAAATTACAAATCATCTGATTCAGGTGTGTTGACCCAGGGTGATATCTAAAACCTGCAGGACACCGGCCCTTGAGGCCTGGAGTTCCCCACCCCTGGTTTAGACTACGTGGCCAGCTGAGGGCTTTCTGTGTGGAGTGTGCATACTGCATGGGCTTCCCCCCACAGTCCAGATGCATTCTACTAAGATTATTCGAACCTCAATGAGATCCTAAATTGACCATGGATTTTTTTTTATTTGTTCGTCTTTCTGCGTTAACCCTGTGATGGAAAGACAGCAAATACAGTGTGTACCGAGGCTCTCAGCTTTCTGCTGTTCTGATGTCTAAAAGATATCTAAATAATACTTACAGTTAAAAGTTAAAACCAGGTTAAAAGTTTTAGTAGTTCATACCTCACTGTTGTTTTGAAAATGTTAATGCCATTTTTTTTCCCTTTTGATTCAACATGTGGAAATGTTTTTGTGACATCACTGTCATCAGACAGCCATGACCACTGATGGTAAGGTTACTTTTAAAATGTATTCCAAAACAGATTACAGAATACATGCCCCAAAGTGTATTTTGTAACGTATTCCGTTACGTTATTCAATGAGAGTAACGTATTCTGAATACTTTGGATTACTTAATATATTATCACGCTTTTTACAACTACATGAATATACTATTGCTGTGTAATTTATTACTAGTACTGAAGGTTACTCGCCATACCAATACCAACTAGATTTTTAAATCTTAATATAAAATGAGTAACAGTAGGGTGGACATTAGGTAAGGCTGCACTTTTTGCAGCGATCTCATATAGAAAACTATATATAAAACAGGTCCGCGGCTCTGAACCGTAGTAAAGGGACCTCTGGCTAATACAACTGGAGGCTGGCTTGACTGCAAGTCTCGAATTGGAGGCTGGCTTGACACAAGTTCAATACGCCGGGTTCCGTGTCGGGCTCGTAACCGAAAAATAGCTTTACTTTGTTGTCTGGGTCAACTTTCCTAGTGAGAGACAGAGAGAGGCGTTGAAAGGCTGCTCCAATGGAACTTATTGTTTCGGAGGAAAACACGAACACAGTCTTAATAGCTTACTTACAACTGGGCTCGTCAGGCACTCTTTTTGGCTGCAGTGGTTATTATTATATTTACATGCTTCCATCTCCCTTTTCTGGTCGGTGACAACTCCTACTTTTCCTTTTTCTCCCTCCCTCGCGCTCACAGACACATAACGGGTATGTCAGTCCAGTCTCCCTGCAGGACGGACTACACTGCCCATGAGGCTACATTCTTTAAGGCTATGTCTGTAACACTCTGTCTATTGCCTTCATATTAAATAATTTTTTTAATAATTTTTAAAAATATTTCTTCAAGTCACTATGGCAGCCACAAGTAGGGGTGACATGGGCCGCGAGATTGAGACACAGGCATCAGAGCCTCTTAATGTTTTGTTTGGGTTTCCACTGGCGTGGAATTGCCAAAAATAGAGAGGGCATAGCCTAACATATGAAACAGGAAAAGACCGCCGTGTAATCCATTTGTTTCAACAAAGTAACTGTATTCTGAATACCACCTTTTTAAACGGTAACTGTAACCGAATACAGTTACTCA
>VUQG01034998.1:0-15736 GCA_015106755.1 Etia nguti
TTCTGCTCTTCATATAGCTGAGGATTGAGAATTTAAAACTTGCTACATGCACATATATAGTGTACATACAGTCATGTGAACAGAAATGCTGTGAAAAACCAAGCACAGCCTTCCTGCTTCCATAGAAATTTAAAAAGGAAGTAGCAGCCAGTTGCCGCTAATTAGATGCACTTGATTAAATCATAATCGGAAAATGTATGCTCCTCTATAAAAGAAGAAATTTTGGCACTTTGCAGGTCTGTTGTATTCAGGTGTTTGTTCAGACACTGCCACAACTGGCTCAAGAGTGGAAATCCCAGCAAATTCCCCCCAACGTCAGACTGTGCAGTACTCTGAGAAACTGCAGAAAACCCAGGCGGTAAATCTCCGAGTCTACAGGCCTTAGTTACATGTTAAAGTTCAAGACAGCACAATTAGAAAAAGAGGTATGACTTACTTGGAAAGGTCCCCAGGAGAAAGCTTTTTCTCTCTGAAAAGAAGGGTGTGCAAAACTGCATCTAAACAAACCAAAAGACTTCTGTAACAATGTCCTTTAGAGAGACAAGACCAGCGTGGCGATGTTTGACCGTAAGGCACAGCACCACGTATCACAGCATATCAGCATAACCACCTCATACCAGCTATGAAGTTCAGGGACAATCTGTGCTTGCTTCCGCCACAGGCTCTGGGCACCTTGAGGTCCACCATTAACTCCTCTGTATGCCAGATGTGAGGCCATCTGTCTGACAGCTAAAGCTTGGACCAAACTGAGTCACGCAACAGGACGAAGATCCAAGCACACCAACAAATCTACAGTAGAACGATTGGAAAAGAAAAGATTCAGGGCTGCAATGGCCCAGTCAAAGTCCAGACCTCCACCTGATTGAAATGCTGTGCATAAAGAGAGTTGTGCATAAATGAACGCCCCCCAAAATCCCAATGAACTGAAGCACCGTTGTAAAGAAGAGCGAGCCAGAATTCCTCCACAATGACGTGGGAGACTGAAAACAATTACTTCAAGTTATTGAAGCTAAAGGTGGTTCTATGTACAGCCCGTGATTCAGTAATTTAACACAGGACTGCACACAGTCATATGAAAACTTTGTTTTTCACATGACTGTGTGTGTGTGTGTGTGTGTGTGTGTGTGTGTGTGTGTGTGTGTGTATAAACAGAAAAATCCATTCCATTTATTATCAATAAAAGCATTTTTATTTACTTTCAGTAGAACTCACAAGTTGTCAGACTGAAGACACACTGTTAATAACTCCAGGACTAAACAGGGAAAAAATTAATTTCATCTGAAATTATGATCTCCAACATTTTTAAAACATCCACTTATCAACCTATTGCAGGTGTAACAATCACATACACAGTTTCCACAAGCAAATTTTTATATTTCAAATATTCAAAGGGGTGCATGCCCACATTTGTGTAAGAATCTCGAACCTCAATACTGCTCCAAGATCAAAAAGACAACACATTTGGAGCTCGGCACAATGTATTTCTTTTACGAGGTCTAATTTTGACCGAATTTCTCTTTAGGCATCAAAATAGTTGTAGCTATGTGAGACGGGGCTGGTGAGCACAAACAAGGGTGTGGATTATCTGAGGAGACATCTCCCAGTGAGGCCAGAACATATTTGATCAGTCTGGCTCCCAAATAAGGTGTACAACACCATCCGGGAGCTCGAGTAACTTCCCCTCAACATTCAGAATCCGCTTGTCGTTATTTCATTTTCACATGTCATATATGCGTTTTGATAAATTTCACATAGAAACTTTGATCACAGAATGCCTACGTTTGACAAATATGTGTGTTTTTATCTATTAACGCGAGCACAACATGATTTATTATATAATTTACACTCTTTTGGGCTCTTCAGGACCGAATGTACCGAGTTACACCACAGGCAGTCAACGAATGGCCTAATCAGTCAAAAAGATTTTACATCATACAGAAAAAGAAAAAAAATCATCTTACTGCATGTTAGCAAATCAAAATATGTACAAATCTACATTAAGTAAATGAGTTTCTGAATAGGCACTTTAATTCATAACAGTTCAGCCAGCTGTCAGTATTCTTTGATGAGACATCACAAAGACATAGAAGCTTGTTTTTTAAAAGACTCAACCAGATGGAGGCCGAAAATCCAGAAATAAACTAATATTAGCCCTAATAACCACATCAATAGACTTGGCCAGACTGCCACACACACACACACACACGTGCGCACACTCACTCACGCACACACACACACAAATGTAAAATACACACACAGGGAAGCTCTAGTTTCCAAATAAAAAGTTACAGTTTCTGCTACAGTACAGAAAGGAGACATTTTTTTAAACATGCAGACAGTCCAGGAATGAATCATCGCCTCCACCTGTGAAGAAATCGGTAGTGCTTTTATTACGCCCCCCACCCCCAGAAAAAAGTCGTAATACGAGCCTTTCACCAAAAAGAAATCTCACACAAAAAATACAAATAAATAGATAATAAATAAACTAAATGAATCAAAATGAACTAAATGAAGTATATAAATAAATCATTTTTGTTAAATAAATCAATGTTACATAAATAAATCAAATCGTAAACAGACTGATTTAGAGGCAGTGCTAAAATCTAAGATGGTGGAGATGCTCCTGGGCACTGGTGTGGATGCAGTTTGTTCTCTTTAATCAGTACCTGCCTGTTTGTTCTGCTCAGGTCTTTGTTTGCTTCCTCCTTTGATAATCTCCTAATCACATCCTTGAACCGCTGATGAACTCGCCAGGGAAAAATGACTTGTGTTAAAGTGAGCCAGTCTGTGGATATGTTAGTGGGATTAGTTACCAAACTGTAGTGTAGATGGGCTTTAACGCCCCTGAGTGTTATGCGTGGTGCTCATCTTCAGGTAGAAACACACAAAGGGAGCCGGGCGAATGCAGAAGCTGTTGCCACAGAGAAAAATGTGAACTGTGTACACAGCTAAGTTTAGAGAGCGCGGATATCACCAGTGTGGGACAAACATAGGAGTGAATAAAGCCTCCTCATTCGGGGCGAAATGTAACCTAAAAAAAATCAAGAAGCTCTTGATTTAAAAGTACCTCACATCGCATTCAGTGTCACAGTTATCCCGACTTAAATCAAGCTCAAACGATTTTAAAACTGCATGTTAGACAGACTGATGTTTCAATCTACGTGAGAAAATCAATCTGTGTTTTCTGATTGAAAATCCAGATGAATACATATTTGTTTGTTTTTTTAAATATGTCATTTTTTTGATCAGTTGTATGTATAGTGTGTGCTTTTTTTGTTTGATTTTTTTTTAGTTGGAAACAACAAACTGCGTCCTCAGAGTGGCAGCTTTCTTACAGTCTGTGCCTGTGAGGTTCAGAGCGCGGCGGGGAGGGTGGCGGAGGCAGGGTGACAGTAGTCGGGGCCTCCACGGGGTCATCTATGGGCAAGACCAGCCGCGTTCCCCGGATCGCCACTTCGTGTTCTGCCACGGAGAGCTCGTGATCCAGACCTTCATCGAAAGAACCTCCACCACCCCCGGCGCGGGTGGTGGAGGAGTGCTTGGGGTTGACGGTGCGGGATCCGGACGCGTCCGTGCTGACGGTGACGTCGGCGTACATGGAGCTCACGCTGGCATCGTTCAGGATGAAATCAGAGTCGTCGTCATGGAGCTGACCTTCATTCTGGTGAGCGGGGCGAGAAGAGACGGCCATGAATGCTTCTACATGAAACTTAATCAAAATCAAGAGTTATACTTTATCAGTATGAGTAAGTTTGCATGTACAGTACTGTGTAAAAGTCGTGAGTCATGCCTTATTTCTTTATATTTTGTTGGGGAAATGGGAAATATGTGAAAACATGCATGGAAATAAAGTGCGTGAAGTAAAGTGAGTAAGTCAATATTTGGTGTGACCACCTTTATTCTTCAACACAGCCTGAACTCTAGGATGCTTTCCTGTCTTATAGTCTTTAGGAACAGTTCTCTAGGCTTCCTGAAGGACAACATCATCCCACACTGCTTCAATAACGTTGAGGTCCGGGCTCTGGGGAGGCCAATCCATGACTGAAAGTGTTCTATTGTGTGTTTTTACTGCACTGGCAGTGCGTTTGGGATCATTGTCATGCTGACAAATGAAGTTGTTACCAATCAGTTGCTTTCTAGATGGTATTACATGGTGGATCAAAATATGATCTGCTGTCATAATTCCATCAATTTTGATAAGATCCCCAACACCACTGGCTGAAATGTAGCCCCAAACCATGACAGAGCCTCCACCGTGCTTTAAAGACGGCCGTAGACGCTCACTGTTGTACCTCTCCCCTGACCTTCTCTATACATATTGTTAAAACAGAAGTTTGCAAACTTGGAGTCCTCACTGCGTCAGAGCTGTTGCCACTGATTTTAAGTCCAGTTCTTGTGTAATTGGCATAACTCAGCCTTTTCTTCTTGTCACTCTACCTTAAGAATGGCTTCTTGACAGGCACCTTTCCACTGAGACCATTTCTGATGAGCCTTCAATGATCAACTGAAGGTCCAGATGCATGTCTCAGGTCCTTTGTCAAGTCTTTATTGATTTCTTTTCTATTTCCTAAGGAATGATTATCAGATACAACACATCTGCTGTAGATATTTCTTTTAGAGCTAACACTTCTTCATTAATCCTCACATTTTCAGTATCCTCAGATTTTTTTTAAAGGAAATGGGACAGAAATACTAGTTTATTCCTGTCAAATGGCTTTTTTTATAGATTAAACTAAAAAAGGGAATAGATAGTGTTTTTGTGACAGACTGCCTAAAGATACAATTTAAAATCTTTTTTTGCCAAGTTTTCTTAGTTTAGGTACATTTCTTATTCTTGAATAATTTATAGATACTTTTTAAGTGTAATAAAAAACAAAGAACAACAACAACAAAAAAACATTCCTCTGAAAATGGTCAGGAACAAGGACTTCATTGGAAAAAAAGGGAGTGAAAAAGCAGCCAATGTCGAAAGAAAAACTTTGAGAAGCCTTCAGAAAGTCTGGAGAACTATTTTCTCAAAGAGCACTTCAAAAAAAAAAAGTTACAAGAAAGCCTGGCTCCTTAGAAGGAAAATATAAATAAATGAGAGATGGCTGAAGACTTTTACACAGTCCTGTAAATCTGACTAAGTCATAATTATTTTTCATGTCCAAACCTCATAGGCCTGTGGGCTGGTGAGGCATCGAGCCAGCGGTCCACAGCATGCAGGCAGAGTAGCAGTGAGAGGCGGACCGCTGTGGGTCAGGAGGGGTTTCAGGTAGCTGGTGAACAAGCTCGTGTCAAGGAGTGCACAATATAACCACCTTAAAGGCACTCTGGTTCAGCTATAACAATTCTGACTCAACCAGGTTTTCAACCCCAGGAAGTAAAGGAATATTTCTTTTTCACAACATCACTGTGAAACCTAAAACACATTTCATGGTTTACTAGAAGAATTTTTTTTAGCTGAAATGTTTAGGTGAAAGGTTTAACATTTTAAAAACACCTTTGTGAAAAGCAGATATAAAACATGGTAAAATATATATTGTCACTCTATCTCTGAACCTCCTATGTTGTTGTTCTAGAAGTTTGTAAAGAGCGCCCTCTGGTGGCCAGAGGTGAAAGAATCGGGCTCAAAGGATACTTGTGGTCGAAGTTATACCATATCCTAAAAGGCCAGGCGCTCTCGTGTTTGGTGCTCCTCCGCTGTGACCCATCCAACGTGCCTGAATTCTGTTCAGAAGAAGGCTGATAATGAGATGGTGTGCATTTTTATTTCATCACAAAACCAGACAAACTAATACGGCACTGAAAACCAACTCACAGTGTTGTCTTGATCAGAGTCCACACCCACCCTAAAAAAAAACAAAAACATGTACTTCGACAAAGTTCAGCGGGGGTGATGCAGCACAAACAGTAAGATACATGGAGGCAGGCTTACGGTATGCTCATGAAAGATAGCATGGGCGTGGTGCCACCACCACAGATCCACACAGTGAAGAAAACAATCAGGAGCGTGGTTGAAAACATCATCTGACGGGCGTAAGTCGCTGTGTCTCGAATGGAAAGTGCAAAGGTCATCGCCCCACGCAGACCTAGAGGAGACGAAAGATAAAACAGGGATGGGTGAAAAAGTTTTATTAATTATTGCTCATGTTGTGGATACATAGGCATATATGAGCAAATAAGAAAGCAAGTCCAAAGAATACAAGTCATTCTGAGAAGACTGTTCAAGGTCAGGTTTAGGTTAAGTCTGTGGAAACAAAGCAGGTCCCCTGTATTGTGAAAAAACTGGAAAAACCAGAGCCTCATCCACATATTAAGTGATCTGTTGCTAATCATTGTATGAAGGTGGACATTTCAGCCTCCAGATGTGCAGGTGACCAAGGTTAACTAAACATAAACTGAGACCAAGTATAAAAAAAGTTGCCTTTGATTTGAGCCTTTGTCACTTTCATTAAGTCTGAGGAAGCTTTGGTGTATATAACTACAGCCTTTCTGTGAATGTGTGTGCCGTTTACCCATTGAACGTCTTTCTTACATTCACCCATAATATGCTAATAAAATACACAACTTCCACTCAGACTAATGAAAATGAAACTTCAACTGAATTTTTCTAGCCAATAAAATTAAAACCGAAACATGTACACCCACTCTGGAAACAAACTGAAAATCCTCCTTATCTTTAGGGGTTGCCACAACGGACAATTTGCCTCACCCTATCTCTAGGATCCTCCTCTGTCACATCAACCCTCTCCACGTCCTCCTTCACTACATCCGTGACCCTCCTCTTGAAGTCTGGAAGCCCCATCTTTAACATAGCTTTGTCCAATATATCCACCATCCCTCCTCTGCACATGTGCAAACCATCACAGCCTTGCCACTCTAACTGAAACCGCACCTAATGAATATTAACTATAATAGCTCTACAAGTCACTGAATTTTATTACCGTTCCTCTTTGCTGGTCTCTTCCTGTGCGCATTCCTCATTAAAGTGATAAGAGTTAATAATAAATGCATCCTGTTCTTGGCTTAACTACTTCAGTTATTTCCTGGCAAGCTCATGCGCTGTGTGATGGTGTGGGTGTTTTTGCTTCTTCGACTGCTGGTATATGTAGTAGTGCTAATGAGCCTTTCCAAAAGTTTTCTCAGCTAACTTAATGAACTGTTGACATATATAACTGATAGCGGGCTGTAGGTTTAAGTGTAGAAACATGTCGGGGAATTCTATTTTTAGCATGTTTCAAAATCATTTTTACTATTTACTCCTTCTTGCCCCTTTCTGAGTAGGAAGAAATCTGAATTACTGACATAGAGACAGTTAGTATATTTGGTATTTTGTTTTGCTGAATGTCCATAAATGACAGTTGCACTTTGCTGTACTTTTTCTTCTATTTTTTATAATGTTATATATAATGTTATATTTAAAGCAGAAGCAGACAACTTGGCTTTTTTCATTATCATATTGTAGAGCGAGTGTCGCTGGTCTACAAGGAGACTGCATGCCATAATCTGATGTTTTTTAAACAGTTAATCATTTAATTGTTTTATCGATGATAAGTAGTTCATTCGGTTTGAGTCCAAGCCTGACAAACGCCTTTATACTAATGTACCTGCAAACATCATAACGTGCTGAAAGTTGTATCCGATCTTGTTCTTGCGGCCCAGGTTGAGAAGGAAGGACAGGGGGTAGATGTTTGCAGCCCTGCCCAAAAACACTGCCAGCTACACAGCGCAGGAAGGTCAAGGACATGACACAGGAACTCTAACACTGGAATTGAAAATAATCACACGTATACGTAAACACCAACTCCGCGGTGACTAAGCTTTGATATACTGATTTGCTTGTGTGCATGCTGTTATTTTTGGCCTTGGTTAAACATGAAATAGAAGTTCAATTGTAATGCTATAAATATATATCAAAATATTTTTCAAGGCACATGAAACAAAGGGTTTCATCATATATCCTGATGCCCCGCAGAGGCACTGACTCCTTTAGCACCAGCAGAGTAAAGGATACGAAGGCTCCGACAATGAAGAGAGGGTTGAAGACGTGTGACTGGAAGGAGAAGAGCGTCAGACCCATGTAGGAGAAGATGAAGTTCTCTGCCAGGAAGTTCAGCAGCTCAAACAACTGAAGGGGATGAGACAAGGGAATATTGGAGTTCATTTATACTTGATACTTCCCCATTTTTTACACTTCCTTCTATTTGAAACATTTAAAAATGTCCAAAATATTCTTGCACATCATAAAATGACGATGATAAAAGACTGGAAGACCCAGAGTTCAGGAGAGGTAATTTAAAAAATGCTTGCCACATTTTCTTATAAAGCTACATTTGATGCGCCTGTTCTACAGGGGCTTGCCAATCAGACATGTTAACCACTACACCAACAAAACATGTTTGACAGTGACAGAATGTAGTAAAAAATCAATAACCTGTCACCTCCCCCTCATAAACATTCTTCCAGCTCGGACACTACACTGAAGCGTCAGCTTTCATTTAACTTTTACTGTGCATGAGACCAGGGGAGTAGTTGTGAATCCTCTGATGCTTCGGACATGTCTTCTCTCAGGCCTCAGTCACACAGGACTACAGTTTGGTTGGTGACCCACTGGCAAGCTTTAGTCACTAGGGAAAAATATGTATTCACTATCCAGCTAGCGAATGATTAATGGAGGTTGTTGGCACTTGTCAAGTGAAATCCATCACAAAAAGAGTACGGCACCAAAAACCTCCTTGTGATCGCTCTGGTCACTAGCAGATTGGCGTAGTTCACTGTAGTTTGCATGGAAGATGCCGATTTTCTGCAAATACTTTGCAGCTGCTGGCTGTGGGGTAGTTAAAACAGACCTTCAAAGTAAAAGCTGTGCCTTACCAGCGCAAACAAAACATTTCAAAGGGGCCTGGAGTATAGACATAAATATTTTAAGCTGGTTTTCAGACACTCGAAAGCCATTTCCCACACTTTGCTTCTTAGACACTTTTTTGTCATATCTCTATCTCAGTGATGCTTTTGAGTCAGGTGACCACAAGTTTCTTGCGTGTCATATCATTTTTAACTCATCAGAAACACATAATTGTGATAAACTCATATCCTGTATTATCACGAATTGATACTGATGATTGTAGTCACTGGTTATTACTATTACTATAAACGTGCAGCTGTGTGACTTCCTAGCTTAAACAGAAGACACAGAGCTTTGAGTATGTAGAATGCGTAGCAGTCAGCCACCCCAGCTCCATCAGCTCACTGTTTCTGTGAATAAATGATAGCAGCTTGTGGACTTCTCAGAACTTCCTGCTAATTTGGCAAAAAGTATGTGCACTAATACCCAAGAAGCAGAGAAGCTGTGAATCATCCTTCCTTCAAAGTGTTTCTTTTCAAGATATTTCACGGATTTAATTCTTTGCAAACCAGATCTTTAAATGCAATAGCGCAGCAATAACTGCTGCTTGAAAATTAATTAAAAACAATTGGATCAAGCACAAAAAATATAAATTGACTGCATTTCACCTGTTTGGTCCTGTCTTGAGATTCTGGTGAGAGATTGTTGTAGGTGTAGTGGGCCTGAGTGATCCCACAGAACAGCACAGCAACGACACCTGAAAGAACACACAGTCATCCCACATCAGCGATCGGTATGTCGATTCTCTTGGTTCGAGGGAGTGGCGGTCCAAAACGTTTAAAAACCTGCACCAAAATGCGAGCTTGGTGAGATTCTGCGGTTCTGCTATTGCCAGTCAAACCCAAAGATGAAAATCCAACGATTACTCGACGCAATACCAAGCACTGTGTGTGTGTTTGTGTGTGTGTCTGTGTGTATATCGTATATTTGTTGACATTTTTCTTCATCATCAGAAACACAGTAATTGTATCTTAAGCCCACAAACTGTACGCAGTAACTTACAGTTTTAGAAAACTGGGGATTTATTTTACTTAGTGTATATATTTATTTTTACTCACTATCCAGAGAACTGAGCTGAGAGCCACAGTCAGCAAAGACGGGTAGGAAACTACTGAGAGACAGACTAAATAAACATTGTTGTCGCTGCTGTTTTGTCATTTCACGGGACTAAAATGAATTCTTCAGTGAGACACTGGATAACTGGCACCATGAGAAGGTAAACAAAGCCTGTGTCCTTATCTAAATCTTCCTGTTTAGGAGAATAAAACTTCTAAATGTTATTATTAATGTCTAAACAGACATTTATAACCTTTTGGTGTGAATGAGTCAGTTTTACTTAGTAAACAAACAACTGTGTTTTAAGTGAAGCTTCAGACTAACACGAGATCGAAAGCAGATGTCTTCTTGTGAAGACCAATGAGTTCTCAGACCTGACCCATCTTTGCAAATTACTACATACAGAAATACCTAAGAAACACACAGATAAGCTGAGACAGACTCTATGCCTCCACAGAGCACATAAAAGACTCCTTCAGGGTAGTTTCCAGTGAAAGCGTGTGTCACCAAGACTGCACGCATACACACGCACAGACTCACAAGGTGAAACCACTATCTCCCACACTGCTGCAGCTGCTAATCAAATACAGAAGGCAGTGTTGTTACAACTGCATGCAAGAGACTTTGTTGCAGGTCTACCTGTGAACCCGCAGGCCTCCGCCAAGAGAAAGGTGCTCCAGGACATCAGGAAAAAGAGTGCCGTCTCCAACAAGGGGAAGTCCCGCAGCTTAGTGAACTTGGTGACGTGATGGAAAGTTAAGGGACCAAACAAAGAGGCGTGGCAACTTTAATACACTGGAAACAGGGAAACTGTATCGTTATTCATTTACCTCTTGCCCACACCTGTGAATGTAAATGTAAAATATTTCATGGTAAGAAACAAGTGAAAGGATATGAGGGCGGTCACAACTCCCGTAACAACTCCGAGAGCAAAAGATCCGCTGAAGACGCCCAGAAAGACGCCGAAGGACTTCAACATGGCCATGGCCTCAAAGCTGTGGCTGTTGTCGCCTGCAGGCTGGTACGCCACAATGGAGCTGCAGGGAAGACACAGAGCATGCACGCAAAACCATTTAGAAGAAAAAAGGAAGTGGGGCTTTACTACAAAAAGGCCTCACTAAGAAAAGGGAAGCTGGTGAAACACATGCTCACAAAATAGAGTCAGGAATGAAACCACAAATGCAGCAACCCAACTCCAAGAATGGCTTCTCTTACCAGTCTCATCTGATTTCATTTAGATGACCTTGGTTATGATTTGGACATATCGGCAAAGACTTCAAATATGTGGAGTTGGGTTTTACAGTCATAAATGAAAAAAAAAAGGTCTTGCATGCTTCATTTGAACTATATCCAGTTAATATTCTGCAATAACCTTTAATGAGCCTAAATTACTAAAAGCTTTTTAAGAATAAAGGGTTTTCTGGTGATTCTATAAATGGCGGGTGGATCAAATCAAAAATAAAAGCAGGAATGGATATGAAAGGGCTGCAGGTGTCTCAGGAGTGAAAGGGAGGGTGATGAAGGATGATCCTAAAGCCTATCTTCTAAGGTCTGAGGTTCGAAAACATTAAGAAAAGCAAAAACCACGCAGTCCCCCTGACCAACCCACCCACCGAGGAGTCACTGTCTGGTTTTCTCCCAGCCATTCCTCGGCCACCTCAGGCCACAGTGAGCTCTCATTTCCTGCGGAGCGCACAGCTCCAGCACCATGCCTACCCAGCTTTTCAAAGCGGAGGAGAACACTACATACATACGTACGGGTAAGGCGATGAATGACACAGATGGGTGGAGACAGGTAAGCAGTGAAATGACAGGGATTGATGTTAGTATGATTAATGCGTGTACAATACAAAAAAGCCATTTCTGCCACAGTCAGCTCCATTCAAGCACAGGTTATCGGACCAATTAGAAAAGAACTAGAAATTATAATTACAACTGTAACTGTTCTTTGTCTGTAATGAATACGAAAAAACTGGCACTATTGGGAGCCAAACTGAAGGAATCAAACACAAAATTAACAGTTTTTCTTCTGCATAAAAATTAATTTAACTCAGAGCTGAAATAAAACTTATAGGTTCCAACAGTTTGAGCTGAATTGTTCACCAAAATGTAATTACTTTAGCAAAAAACCCCAGCTGATTGAACCTAAACTGCTACAGCTTCAGACAGAAACGTTACACCGATTATATCAACTAATAACTCTTCAAAAGCACTTATTGTTTTGTGACGGGCTTTAAAAATTGTTCGTTAATGTGGAACCGCTGCTTCAGTGCGTCAGTAATACGTACGAGGAGAGGACGATGGCGACGGCATCGTTGAGGACGCTCTCCCCAAACAGTAAAGCGTAGAGGTCCACGTCTACCTTTAGCTCATTGAAGATGGCGAGGACAGTCACTGAGACACAGAAAATAAAGAGTATAAAACATCAGAATAATAACAGGAACGCTTCTACGCTGCTTCAACAGCAGCGTGCAAAAGAAGTGCAAATCCGATTTTATTACAAGCAGTCCAAAACGGAATCAGATGCTTATCTTCTCTGTTAATTTTGGATGTGGGTACCTACCAGGGTCTGTTGCTGAAACGATGGCCCCGAAGAAGAGGCAATCAGTAAAGTAAAAATCTCCACCAAGCTGCCCCACAACTTTCATGAAGGACACAAAGCCATACATGATCAGCCTAGGAGAGAAAAAACAAACAAACACTCAAACCCCTGCTATTCAGCAACAATCTGATCACATGTAGGAATGCAAGGTCTGCAGTGTGGTATGTACTGGGCCGATCTGCACCTTAAGGTGGGTGGATACTCTATCTCACCCTCACCATCTTCAGAGGTATGCAACCTGGATGTCATCCTCGACTCCACCCTCTCATTCACATCATATATTAAATCCATCTCTGAATCTGCCATCTACCACCAGAAGAACATCTCCAGACTCTGGCCAGTACTCTCAGACTTTGCAGCTAAGACCCTCATTCATGCCTTCATCACCTCCCGCCTGGACTACTGTATCTTTAGAACTCAGCTCCTAGAGTTCTTACTTTCACAAAGTCCCAGTAACACATCACCCACACCGGCTCCTGGGAAAGTCCAATATATCCTAAAAGATCTATCTCCTTGCCTACATGCTCTTGCTTCCTAGTATTTATCTGACCTTTTCCTCCGCTACACAAACCTTGGGAAACCTTGGAACCAGTTATATAAATCTAAGTTACTATTGTCATTATTATCGTTGCATGGCTTAAGATTTTCTGCACTATTCTGAGCTAATTTCAGAGGTTTACTTCACTTACCCAATAACAAAGCAGGATATAACTGTTCCCATGAAAGCATAGGCGAGGATGGAACCGATGTTCCTGAAAAAGTGTCTCTGAGAAAGACAGAGGGTGCGTGTTTATTTTAAAAAAGAGGCTACGGACAAATGAATAATCTTAAAAAGAAAACATTAAAAAAAATAATTAAAACCCTTACAGCTTTATATTTAATAACAGATACTTATAAAAATCTTTATATAAAACCTTTTGACCCTCTTACCCTTTTCAGACTGTAACCCGCATGGAAAATAATGGGAGGCAGCAAAATGTTGAAAAACACCTCTGGGTCAAAGGTCACCTGAGGAAAGCAGTAAGATGTAGGTTAGTTAGGCACTTAATGGTTATCCATCCATTTCCATTACATTATGAGACATACATGTCTCGCTTAACTGACTGTTTAGTGTGAGACATGCACACTAAACAGCCAACACTTCAACCCTCCACCATCTGTTCTTGTCTTGCCTTTCTCAGCATCTCATCGTCCTGCACTTGGTGACCTTTGCCCTGTCCAACTTCCCCCTTCAGAGTGTACTCATAGAACCGTCCGCTGACATTGACCAAGAGAGTGGCAGGACTGCCGTTAACGGCACAGCCGAGAATCACGTCGCTCATGCTTTGGGGAGCGTGGACGCCAAACCGCAGGATCACACCCACCAACAGTCCTTTGGGAAAGTGGAAAAAGAGAAAAGAGCGAGTGAAATCAGAACAGGCAGCACAGGATTTGAAGTTAACTATTATTTGAGGAGGAAATTAGGCTGAGATTGCATTTAGAACTATTGAATCAACCAATACTGATGGGAGAATTATTCTTACAGAAGTGAGCTTTATTATTTTGAAAGGAAAGGATACTTTAATGGCTTTAAATAGGAATTATAGGGCCCATCTGTAGTCATTGTTTGTCATTTATTGTAGCAATACACTACCCATTATCGTGTATTCTGTTGCAACAGTTATAATTTATTAGGGATATCACTCTAATCAGATGTATGATGCAAAAGATACCTGAGATTTACCTGTTAAATTATTTAGCTAGCATTAAAGCTACGTTTAATGAACTGACTGATATGACTGCTAGCTCGGTGTCCTTACCATAGATCATGGCAAGCCCTGTTTCGTGCAGGAACCTGAATCGGCGGTGTTTGAAAAGCCATATGGTTAGTATGGTGAGCGTCAAGAGCATTATGAATATCAGTAGATTGGCACTGTCCTGTCGGTGGCTTTCCTCTGCTATCCTCTCAGTTGCGCCGTTGTCCATCGCACTGCCGTCGCCTTGGCTCCCGACGAGCAGGACTGTGAGCAGAAAAGGCAGCAGCAGCGGCGCTTTCGACGGCTTATCGCCAAGAAAGCGACTCGGTGTGAATCCCATTTTGGCTCTCTGTCCAAACAGTTACATTTGTTGTTAATTTAGTGCTGTTTTTTGCCTGGAAACAGCTGATTAGATTAGAAATTAGCTGGACCGGGGTAAATGACAGCCCCTTCCTTGCCGTTACCAAAACACTGGGACTTCCGGCTCTTCAAAATAAAAGCTTCGTCACATTGCTTAAACAGTGTGAAGGTCAAAGTTACACATAAACGAGTTAAGATTGCACAATCACTCCACTCTAAAATACAGTAAAAATAGAAATAAAAAATTGAAACCGATAGCATGTTATTTTTTTAAAATAAGAAACTTGTAAATTATGTTGAATTTACATTAAAAGCAGATTAAAGTCACTATAGTTTATTCCTTCTTAAAGGAGGAGGGGTGAATATAGACACGTATGGCCACGTAACAGACACGTAATAAACAGACACGTATGGCCTTTTAATATTTTAGTAAATTTTCCAACTTCCGCACTTAAAAAAGTAACGTTTACTCTCTTTTTATTACTATATTACTATTTTTTTCAAGAGGCTTAGCAGGTCGACCCCCCCCCAAAGAAAATGCTTAAATTATTTAAAAGAAGTAACTAATAGGCTTACTTATTCTCTCTCACAGCATTTCCACATTCACACATGACATCACATTCATAGCAAAGCCTAACAGGTGTTGCAAAGCAGCTTAGCACTGCTTAAACAGCCTGTAGATCCAAGTCAGAGTTTTCAGCTTAACTGTCTTGCTATTAAATGTTGACACCCTCGCTCTGAATATGAGTAAATATAGCCCTGCTGTATTTATATTACTTCATCAAGTCATCACAGAGTCGGTCAGAAATGTGTTTTTCATGTAGTTTGACACACGCACTAGATCACTTTGGTCAGTAACTTTTTTTTGGCCTTTGTTTGGACATTTTTCCGACAGTACCTGTAAGATACAAGTCTTTTGGCTACTTGGTCTTTATTTTTGTTAAAAGGCTAAGATAGATAATAGGTGGCTACTGCAAACAATAGCCAAAACTTGATTCATATTTCTTTTTTTTTTTTTTTTCTTTTTTTTTTTTTAAAAAAAAAAAAATAAAGGTTAAAAAAAAAATAAAAAAAAAAAAAAAAAAAAAATTC
>VUQG01034999.1:14486-30099 GCA_015106755.1 Etia nguti
GTTTTTTTAAGGGAAAAAAAAAAAAAAAAAGAGGATGAACAAAGATATTGTACCAATTTCTAGCTACTCTATGCCGCCTATAAAAGGTACCCTGAAGCAAGAACAGCAAACTCAGAGCACAGAGAATGATTACAGTCTGAAAGAATGGCAGGGGCTTTTATAAAGCTCGCCTGTCGAGCAGATCATTGAATCTCCTCTAACTCCTGTAATCTTCCCATTCCAACTGGCAATGCTTTTTATTGTAATCTTGTACTTGACACCGAGATTGGCCATAATTCTCGCAGAGAGTATTTTGTGTACATCATGACTGATAAAGACCAGCTATGAGGATAATATATGCTTGTTTACAAATGTATCTATTAAGTTAACCGGTTTTACAAAAATAATTTGTTGACAAAGGAAATACAGAAAAAAGAAGCAACGACAAACCCGACGCCTAAAATTTTAAATTAGCACTGGAGTCTTTGAAATGGAAATTGCTTGTACTGCTTGGGTGTTTTTCCATTCATCATTTCATACCAAATAATAACCTACAAGCTACCACAGAGTGGATGTTTTCTTTTAAAATGTGTGGTCACATCAGAGAAGAGATCAAATGTAGCTCTAAATGAAATCTTTGCTTTTTACACTCTTTGCATCAACACATTGACACAACTGCGTTTCTGCTCCTTGGCAAACATGTCAGCTAATTTAGGGCTGGTACTTACTTAATACTTTTCTACTCTAGTTGAGAACAAACCACTTTTATTTATTCCTTTTTTTTTTACTTGAAGCCTCATTCACTCATTCATACAAGCCACTAAACACTATTCCGCACATTCACACACTCACACGGGTGCATCAGAGGCAACTCGAGGTTCAGTATCTTGTCCAAGGATGCTTTGACAAGGAGCTGGGGATCGAACCATCAACCTTCCTATTAGTACGCAATCCACTCTACTTCCTGAGGCACAATAAGTGGCCTTTGTTAATCAGGCTTTTGTAATCTTCAATTGTGTCTTTTTGTTTTTTGAGAACAGTGGAGGTCCTTGGTACTGGTAGTTTTTGTGCATGGCTACCTTTAGTTGGATTTGGTGTCATTGTTATTAAGTTTGGTTTCTTCATGCAATGTTACACCACAACTACAGACTGTATGTAAGAGACAGATGTAACTTCAGGGAGCCTCAGATCTACCTTCTTTGTTACAGCCAGCAGGGAGTTTCGACTCTTGTTTAAAATAGAGGTCTGTTTGTAAACCTTTGAGGAAAGTTACCCTACTTGGTGCTCAGTTAATCAATTCTGTAGCTCTTCTCTTTGTTTAAGGTCTTAATTTCTAGTTTCAAGTCTTGACTACAATGTGATGTTCATGCTGTAAAGTATAGTCCCCATTAGGACAATAAAGTATGACACACTTTCAGAGATGCCAAGGATTGCTTATGTCCCGTGGTGTCTCCATCAACTTGGTGACAGTCAGCTCGAGACTTAGAGATGCAACTTCACTAACCCTTGTTGAAGTCATGACAGTGCTGTCACAGTACTGTGTACAACCCACAGCCCAGGTGTTGTCAGGATGTTTTTCATGCTCTACTCTTAAATAAAAATTTTATACATACTCACATTTCTTGCACTATCAGAGGTTTTCTTGTTTTTGTTGCATTAGAGTCATCTTTGTGTTCTAAGTCAATACAATTCAGTCTTATTTATATAGCACAAAATGACAGAGAAGACTAATACAATCAGATGACCCCAATGAGCAAGCACTTGGCGACAGTGGGAAGGAAAAACTCTCTTTTAACAGGAAGAAGCCTTTGATAAGGTGTTGGTAGGTGTTGGACTGTGCCAGTGCTGACCTTTATTCTATTCATAACTTTTATGGAATTATCTACTATCTTTAGGGCTTCTTCGTGAGTGACGGAAGAAGGAGTGAAAGTAAAGCTGCCAATTTACCGATCAATCTACATTCCCACCCTCCACCTAAGGCCACAAACTGTGGACAGTGACCGAAAGAAGGGGGTGTCCGGGCTCTCCTTTACAGATAGGGTGATGAACTCAGATGCGGAACAGAGGAAGTTGTTCTGACTACATTGCCTCTTAGACACTTCCTGTGTGAAGTGATCTGGGTGTAACGGGAAGGAGACCCAAGAACTGCTTAAGGGATATTATCCCTCAGCTGGCTTGGGAACACATCAGCGTCCCACCAGAAGATGGATGAATAGACGTACGGATGGTAACAAAGGTGAAACGTGGGAAGTAATCTTACAAAGTAACCATGTGCAGAAGTGTGTCTAAGAACGTATCCTAAGAAGAAAAGTACTTACAAACATGAACAAAATATCCTGAATTTAAAGAAAGTGTTTGTGTGGTTTCAAATGCCAAAAATGTAAACTTTTAAAGCAATTACTGGAACTAAATTAAAGTCAGTAATGACCGACATGTAATCCAACATTAACCTAATCTTAAAGTTGATGATATTTTCTATTTAAGTTAGAAACTTACTGTACGTTTTATGTACTGAAATCAGGAGCAGACACTTTCTAAGCCTCTCAACAAACAAAAACAAATACATTAGCACCTGAGCTAGGAAACAGAAAAATGCCTCAATTATCTTTATAAATTGGACAGAAAATTACAGACGATAGTTAAGGAGGTGAGTCGAGGGTTTGTCTTGAAAGGGGTATGGGAAATGTTTTACTACACGCAGATGAGACATCTTAATCTTGGTAGACACTGTGTCTCAAAAGAAAAACTACATATTCTGTGATAGTGAAATGAAACTGGGAGAACAATTGGTTTAACTTCAGGTATACTAGCTTTAAATTGATTTGAAAAGAAAAAAAGTACAATAAATAAATAGAAAGCCCACGCACTAAAAGAGTCTGTGTGATAGTCTGACAGCAAAATAAATTCATTCGCAGGCATCTGGCAGACAAAATGTCTGTTCGCCCTTGAGAAGGAGCCACTCTGCTAAATGTGAAATAAAAAGCCTTACCCAGTGTGGTGCGGTTTGAATTCTGTCATCCCATGGACTCGGTTGATGTTACGAATGTATGAGAGACAAAACAAAATATGAGCCTGCAGCTGGCACCTTCACTCAGAGTGAAAGACGCGAAATAGTGAAAGGAAGGACACAACAATAAGACAGCATGTAGGAAGTTGAACTACAGAGACTTTCAAACTGGAACTCGGTGATTCATTGGACAAATACGGCAGTGAACAAACACTAAGTCAAAGTCGCATTACAGTTTGTGCAAATGTTTAATCACTTGTCTTGGCATAGAGCAATATTCAGTGCAAACAGGATTCATTATTCTTTGCAACGGGCATGATAGTAATGTGAGGACTTAGCAAAGCATACAAATTATGTCAGGCTCTGAAAGTAAACAAGAAAGCCTGTGAGGAGTGAAGTGTGGACTTATTTACATCCTGAACACAAAAGCGCAACGCAATGCGAGCACAAGCTGTGCGAGACACTGACATAACCTCTTGATGTTGCACAGTACATACAGTAAAAGACACACAACAATGAGAGTGCTGCTAAATGTCACTCTCTCTGTATAAGCGTGTAAATATTGCACTTAAAACCTTCCTGAGTTAACTTTTACTTGGAAATGGAGTATAGAGGTGTACAGTTTGTCCAAAGTTTACATATGTCTGTACAGTTTAATTGTATGCTGCAATAAATTTAAAAAAATAAAGTAAATTAAAAAATATATTTCTGTAGTTTTTAACATTCTTGATAAACATGGGTGGGTTTAAATGTAAGTAACACAATCAGCTATTTCCCAGACCAAACAGTAAAGCTTTACATGCTACAGGAATGAGTGATAACATAGACTGTATTTAAAAGATGGCCATTGACAATCTCTTCCAGTGACCAGCAGGGGGTGACTCCTCGAGTTGCAAAAAAGGAACAATTGTACAGAAGTCAAACATGATCCTGCTTGTCACTTTAACTCAGTAAAGTCCTGAGTTTATGCTACCTTTTTATGCAAATTTTGGTCCTATTTAAAAATAGATGGTCAATTAGAGAACAGAAAATATAATAAAGGGTGGGTTTCCTTTGTTTTTAATATGTATGTACTATACAAGTATACAGTGTCCTACAATAGATTTCTTAGATTCACCCGTGTGTCATCACATCTGGTTTTAAAAAATAAATTAAGATAGCTATGGCCAAAATGCTCCAAGATGAACTCACAAACCATCTTTTATATACAGGCTATGTGTAGTACTTGAGCAACTGCTGCTGTTTAATCACGATGGAGAGCAGTAGCTCTTTGTCCAAAACCAACAACACAGGCGTAAAAAGATCAGGAAAAATGAAAGAATTAACATTAGCAAGTATGGCAAGTTAGCTTTGAGTAACCAAGCATTGCGTCCGTGGCTAAGAAGGAAGCTAACAAGCTTAGCTAGCTAGGTACCCATATCTGATCAATGCAACTTAAAGTATCAAAAGAAATGCAGGATTATGTGTGATTACGATTATGACCACATCTTCAAAGGCATAACTACTTACGCAGAAGGTGCACTGTGCCAAAACCAGCATGTCATGTGACAAATTATTACAAGAACCATACGGCAGAAGGATCTCACAAGTTAAGGCCTCATAAGCTAACAAAATATAAATAAAAATATGTTTTTGCTCATATATTCATTACTAAATCTCATGAAACATTTGACGTGCGCTTGATTACATTCCTGATGCCTGCATATAATGGAGATAAAGCCCTGTAAGCTTTGGCCGGTGCACACATTTAGCACCTTTCTTGCAGACGCAACATGTTCGACAGCCACTGCTGCAACCTCAGTGCTTGTTATTGAACAGCATTTACAGCTAATTGTAGGCTCCTTCTGATATACAAAGCCAATACATGTGGCAGAGTAGTTATTTATCACTGGAGTGCCTATCAGCAGCTGTGATGCCAGGCTGAAACTAACTGCTGTTTAACGTCTTTAGACTTTTTGAGTTGATTTATCTTTGTTCAATCAGCAGCAAACATAAACAAATGATAAGAGTCTAAAGCATCAGTCAATCTGAAGGTCAAGGCTGAGGTAGTGCTGTGCAATTTGTGATGCTAGGAGAAGCACAGAGGGAGATGTGGTGGAATGATCTACAATAAATGTGCAAACACAACCGAAGTGGTGTTATTTCAATTGTTTAACCTTTGTGAAATACAGCATTTCCTGCACATGCGCCTACAATCTTATTAAGTCATTTTTGTCAGGCTTTGCTCTTAAAGTTGATTTTTGTCAAATGGAAATCAGCCTGTGTGGTAAAAAAAAAAAAGAATCATTTTATTTTAAATGTAAATTGATCGACTTTGTATTTTGAAGAATTTTGGATAATCAAGTTAAATATTTCATGATTCTAGTGCAGTAACCCACCTTTCTTGTGTCAAACCAGGGAGTCCTAGAAAACTCCACAAACTTTGTAGCAGCACTCACTATAACCAGCTATTTACGGCGTCAGAATGAAAGGAAGGCTACAAAATCAGGCATTTGTAAATGAATTCAAAAACATGCTTGGCGAGGGACATTTATGGAAAACATCATAAATAATTGCAAAACAGTGGGTGCTGAAGACTGTTCAAGCATGCTGATAAACCCTGAACGCAGTGGCATGCTATATTTAGTAATTAAAGCCAAATTAGGTTAGGAACTCATTTTGTTGCCAGTGCAAATACTGCAAATTCCCTTATTTTAAAGGCATATCGCTGGACGACTTTAGGCGCAATTCTTTTCCCATGTGCTTTACACCTTTTCTGCTCCTTGGGAGGTCCTCAGATACTCCAACGGCAGCTCGTCTGAAACGTCCACTGGGTTGCTATAGGCCTCAGAGTCCTCTTCATCGTGCTGCTGCCTCGCAAAATTCACAAAGACCTGGAATACAAATGAGGAGAAGAAAGTACTTAAAAGCAAAGGCAAGATAATAAACTTCTGCTGAAGGGCCCGTGGACACTTCTCGTTTGCGCTCTCTCCCCACCCTCTGCCTTTAAAACAAACAGAAATAGCGGCACGGACAACGGGGTGCATGAGAATGAGATGCCAGTCGAGGGCTATGAAGCATCAAGTAAGCGTCTCGGCTCACACAGTGAATGTCAGTTTGACATCTTTGACCAGCCGAGAAAGAGAATAAAACAATCATTCTTCTCTCTGTGATGCCCATTTAATGTCAGACGAAATCAATCCTATGGCGTTCATAAAAAGCTGTGTGTATTTCATTGTGCTGTAAACATCACAGGCGAGCGGGCGTTTTAGTCTCTTAGCATCGGCGGTAAAGCTACACAAAAACTCTCTGCAGACGGAGAGAGGGGAAGAAAAAAAAAAGGCAACAAAGCGGATCATATAAAATGATAAGAGCATTGCTTTTTCATTAAACCATTTTCATTGGCTGTGTGAATATAAAAGGACACGCGAATTACTAGATTGCACTTAAAATCTAAATGGAAAATAAATAAAATTGTCCTCCAAGCCAATTCCATCAGCAGCTACTCAGAGGCCCTATCAATTAAACCTTTCTTCACAGATACACACTTGCTAAATCCAATGGCAAATAAGCACATGCAAAAGGGCATGGATGAATAGAAATAAACATTAGTAGCCTATTCTTCTGGGCTTAAAAACAATCCTCTTTTGTTTTATTGAAGCTCAGACGGGTAATAGAGATCTATCCAGTCATCCTTTGAAGCTTCTGTTTTTAATTAACCAGTGAATATAATCTGAAACCTTATAATTTAATGGTAATGAAGTCTTTATTAGCTTTAGCAACTTCCATCTTTTGAACAAAGGACATACATTTGCCAATTACTGTGATATATTTACTTTGTCATTACTGACAACATGTCTTCACTAGTGAAAATACAGATGGGAGGCTTTTCTACCGCCAAAGTAATGGCCTCATTTTATGTGCCGTATACATCTGGAGAGAGAGTCTGACGTTTGAGGGATACAGCAGTTTGCTTTCTTCCTAAGAGTTAGATGAGAATATTGATATCATTAGTTATTCCCATGTTCCGTCTTGAATTGAAGCCAGCAGGTGATCAGTCTATTTTAGCAACAAAGAGAAGCCCAAAAACACCTACCGGCATTTTTAAATCGTGCTGAGCACACAGACAAAAAATTAACTACATACCAACTTCTCCTGAAAGCAAAAGCTTCTATTTATCTATGGTTTCACAATCCATAAAGATCGAAAATGACGACTGTTATTCTTGATGCATAATCCACACAAACTCCATGTGTGAGCACAAAATATATTTCACTTCCAAATACATATATTTAAATGATTTTGCCTGTTATGTTTCCATGTTTTAGGTTAAACATGATATTGTGGGAACATTAATTAGCCTATCTAGACATTTAAGTAGATCTGTCTTTCATATTGACATTTATTATGAGAGGATTCTTGGCTCAGAATTAGAATCACGCTGATATCTATTGGCCACAGAGCACGTGAGCAGTTGAAGTGACATCCGCCACTCTTTCACCACACAGGGTTAAACTAAAAAGCCACATTACTTTGATTCAAACAGAGATACTTCCTATTTATCCTTTCTCTATGTCCTCTGTTTTTCTCCCCTCACCCCTAAATGGCAGATATCTACCCCTCAGTGATCCTACTTCTGCTGCAGGTTCCTTCCTGTTAAAAGGGAGTTTTTCTTTCCCACCGTCACAAAGTGCTTTATACCTTACAGTATAAAATGCATTGAGGAGACTGTTGTGATGTGGCCCTATATAAATAAGCCTGAACTGAATGGAATTACTGCATTTAGAAAACTATAATCTGATCAAACAATAAAACCACATGTAATTTTTAATGAACAGTGTAACTATGTGGATAAAACTTCCTTATAGAGAAAGTGCTAAGTGTAAGCTCATTGAGCTAGTAATGTCATAACATCAGCAGCGTGTATCAAGGTCACCGTTGTCAAGGCATCTTCTCAGCAGAGAATGAATAAGAGGATAAGAATGACAACAAATGCACCCTCCGCCCACCTCCGTCGGCCTCTGACTCACTGGCTTGATGTGCTGAGGCATGCACAGCATTTCATATTCATAGTCAAGGCTGCGTAGTTGTGCAGCAGAATTGCAAAGTGCTGTTTGTCTTGAACTTTCTGCAAAACTGAGCGTGGGAGCTTTAATGGTGCAGCCATTTTTTGACTGAGACGAGCATGGGTAAATTCCTCCGGAGCGCTGCGGTGTGATTATTTCATAATGTTCACTTTCTGCATTTAGCCAACCATCCATTCATGACCTGAATGTCATGCATCAGCGCTGCTGAGTGGCATTTTCTTAATAACAGATGGATACAGGCATTAATTACATTATAGGGGTGCGCTGGGGTGTTTATTTGGTACCCACTGAGGCAGAACCCAGGAGGGGAAGGACGCGAATCACCCAATTAACCTCAGCTATACATCAAAGAAGTCCTTGCAGAATTAAAACTGGCGGTTTTTACATTCGTTATATGTCATTAGAATATTCATGCTCATCTCAAGATCCTAAACAGAATCTCACAGAATGTATAAAGTAGAAGATTTTACTTGTGTGCACAAACCAGTATTTAACATTTCTGAACGATAATCATAAATCGCAGCAGTAAGCACAACTTCAAGCCCCCGAACGTTATCAGGTGTGAGTAATGGTTCAGTCACACTATATTATAAATACTATAAGTAAGTACTATACTGTAAGTAGGGAAAAAATCACTGGTTACCCAACGGCTGCACTGGATTTTTTCACTTTTGGCAGAGTGCAGGTAGTTGCAGTGACCAAGCGCAACTCATTTATGATGCGTCTCGTTGCAACATGGGACTCGGCTCAGCTGATTACCAATTATTATAGTTATGGTTATATATTCCTCTATAAAGGCAAGGCTGCTGTGTGCCTTTGTCATTTTGCAATTATATTGTCATCCTGCAGGAACTACATCACTATTTGTGGAGAAATATCTGAATTTGTTTTTCAAACTTATGAGATCGGCTGAACTCTCAATGTAAGCAGTTAATGTGAATTTAATACATTTAAATTTTTAATGTGTATTTCTGTGTATGTAGATGGCAAGAGATTTTTAGACTGCATGTAAATGCTAATTTAATCCAAATCAGCTGCAAACTGACATCAGACTCACTTCATCCTACTGCAGTTTTATCGGCAGAGAGAAGGAGCCGACACAGTTGGTTTGATGACGGCAATGCACTGCAGTGCAATACTTAGTTCAATAGATTATAATCTATTGAACTAATATCACAAATGTCTTAGCTAATCCATTAGACAGCTAGCAAAAAAGATTAGCTTATCCAAAATTCCTTATTCTTAACGCTTTGTTTTTAGTACATGCTAACGCTGCGGCTAAATGCTTCCTTGTTTTCACGTGCTAACTTTGTCTCTGAGTGAGATTATTTGACTGTAGCTGGGAGGCCATAAAATGTTTGATGCTTGAAAAAAAGTGGAAGCTAACTACTTATGATGTATACGTACAAATCTAGCTTAAAAACATCAAAATATGCAAAAAAAAGTTGGTTTTTTAAAAGTCTGTTGCGTTTGTTCACAAGCATGAGGTAGTGTCGGTTCATATGCGTGCTGGGATTTCTACATGGCCGTGAAATAAAAGTGGATTAAAAGAAACTCTCAAAGAGAGGACCTAAGTAAACACACTTTATAATCAACACACGCATACATATTGGATGATATATAGATCGAAAAGGTCGGTTGCTTCATTAGTGCTTTGGTGGCGGTGCCAGAAAAAGCCGCAAACATTTCTCGTTTCCACAGAAGCCGCTTCTACGAGACCATTGTGAAAGTCACATTTTCCTGTTAAATCCCTGCCCTGCGCTGTCCTGGCCATCAGCATTAACGCCTGAGCTCAAGGCCGTGCGGATCAATATTAATTGTAGTGCAAGTTGGGTGTTATACTGTAGGTCAAGGCTCCTCTCTATAAATCACCAGCTGAAAGGTGACTGTCTGGGTCTCCACAGGTTCTCCAGCCCTCCCCTCTTCTGTGTTTTAATACTGTGACCTCCTGGTCCAAGGATGATTTATTTACTGCCTCTGATCTGGTAAATATTGACCAGCGCAGAATGTGGGGCAAGAAGACATAAATGTTAAAACAGATATTATGCAAGGTTCACTGCTGATCTGTGAAGTCCTGCTTTATGGAAAAAAAACCCCCAAAAAACTCGCAGGCGAAATTGAAGCATTGAGCTTTTCATCAAATTTGACACTCCTAAAGGGCAGATTTTACTTAAATAATTCTGCAGAAGATTGATTTATTTTGAATTATGGGTAATCTACAAGTTGATCATCTGTGCAGTGTCCTTTATAAGATGTAATTCGATTTAAATCCAGTCGTGACATTGCACAACTGAACGAACAGACAATTCACCACAACTGTGTCAATTTTTTGTTTCTCTTTTTGAGGCTTTTTTTCACCCGTGGCAGAGTGGAAAGATGACCTTTCTGGACCCCTCAGAGGTTACTCTCACCTCCCACATGATCATCTGCTGCTGAGCTAATGGTGGGTTTGGAAGACCAGACACACACGTACTTGCCACTCACTGCCTGATTGCATTAGGTCCCTGGGGCTACTTGGAAAACACAAGGTGAATCCAGTCCGCAACACGCAGTGCTCGGTTTATCTCCCCAATCAGTAAGCTGAGCTAGTGCACTCTGGCTGGAGTAAAAAAAAAAAAAAAAAGATACTGGCTGCACGAGTTTTATATAATCAGTCCAGATTTGGGATCAATACTGGTAGCTGGCGGCTGAACAATCTTGGCCGTCCAAACTCAGTGCACTCCTCATTGGTCTGTCTGACAGCCTAAATGGCAGAAAACAATGTGTAGACAATGATAGATCTTTAAATCTTATCCGCTACCGAGCAGACCTGCATTAAACAGGAGCACCTAAAATGGTCAATGCATTGATTGATGAGCTAGTGAGCCATTAAAAGGGAGCAGCTACTCCACAGAATTACAGTAGGCCAGTAGAATTACACTAAATTTAGTTTATTTGGTCCATCGCTTTTGAATGTATCGGCCTCCGCCACCTAGTGGAAGGCTCATTAAGCTGTTCTTATATACAGAACATGGGGAGAGTGGTTCCAGCTTAACACAGCAACAAGAGTCAGTTTCATCATAATCACATTTCACAGATTTGAGCTGTGACACTTTTTAAATCTGCCTTCTGGATGTTACTTTTGTTTCGACTTTTATGCTTGATGTTTGCTTTCAATTTTCATGTGCTGTTTGGTTAGTTAAAGGTATCAAAACACCTAAGTCATCGTTAAAAATGCATCATTTAACAGTAAACCAAGTTTACGCTCTTTTTAGCTTACTTATTTCCAAGCAGAGTTCTTACATGAGCTTTTATAAAGTTCCATCAGAGGTCTCCTACATAACCTGTATTACTTTTTTTCTTTATTATGGATTAAAGAGGATCATGACGGCCTACTACGCAAGAGGAAACCTCCAGAGCTGCAAACATAGAAGAGGCAAAAAGTGCAGTTCATCAAGGTGATACTTAGAAGCTGCCCCCAAAAAGGAGTAAGTATAGGGTATGATTTTTTTTTTCTTCCACAGTTTAGAAAAACTCCTTCACAACAGCTAATCGAGTCAAGAACACTCTCGTGGAGGTAGGCACATCATTGTCAAAGTCTACAATCAAGAGACGCCTTCATGAATGGACTTACAGAGGGTTTCCAACAAGGTGCAAAGCACTGGTTACACTCAAGGACGGATGAGACTTGGCCAGAAAAGAATAATCACCCAAAGTATTCTGCAAAAGTACCGCAGGCGTTTCTCACTGCAAATAAATGGAATATTCTTCAGTGGCCATGTCAGTCATCTGATCTCAAAGTTCTAGACTTCAAGCAGTCATCGACTGCAAGAGATTTTAATCCAAGTATGAAAAACAATCCTTGTGCTTAAAATCCTATGAGTTTGTCCAATGACCTTTGACCCAACAGGACACTATTAAAATCCACGATGCATAATTATAATAATGAATTGTGATTGTTTCATTTGATTGAAAATCCAGCCAAAACAACAAAAATGTGTTAGTTTTCCTTTTTTTTTTTTTTCCTTTTTTCCACCTCACCTGATCCAAAGTTGTCTGGGACACCGAGTAGTCCTCCACACGCAGCCCCCGCTGATGCCTGGTAAACTGGCTGAAGATATTGGCCAAAGCTCCCTGTGCGTATGGGAACTGATACTGCAGTGTGTTGTGATGCTTCTCTTTGAGAACGCTGCCTGGAAAGGTCTGCTGGACGAAGTCCTCGACTGGTTTCAGTGCAGGCGGAGTGCCACCGACCCTCACAATCACAGTGTAGCCATCACCAAATCTAAAAAAGAGAGGTCATTATGACACATTTAGTGCCAGACAAAAAAAGAAAAGCTGCAAACAAGCGTGTGAGTGCCAAATAATGATCTCTCCTCTCCTGTGGTCATGCCATAGTGCGACAGATAACAGGGATGTGTACTAGAACAAACAGACGTGCCAGGAAGCAGAAGGAATATAAATAAAATATTGAAAACGTAATTGCGCTCATGTTTCCCCAGGAAGCTTCCTGGATTCGGTGAGCAGGAGGAGCAGGTGAGTCAGACACAGCTAACGGCAAAGGCAGCTCAACTTTAACAAGTATGTTGCTAGCTGATAGAAAGAAAAAAAAAATCATGTCTGTAACTAAGACAAAAGAAAGCATTAATTTGAATGAAGGGGGGGAAAAAACCCTGGAAGGATTAGACAGAAGGGTGGATAATGTGTCACAGTTGACAAAGTGCTGCTATGTAGAGCCACAACATAATAAAAATTTCATTTTTTTAAGCAAACAAATGATGTTACTATAATGTAAAAGTGCTTTCTTTGGTATCTGCTGAAAGATGCTAAAAGATGCTAAAGATCTTTTAGCATCTTTTAGCTAATTAATTTGATTTCACTGCCTGCCAGGTCACTGTTTTGGTTCAGTTTCACTGCTCTCAGCAACCTTTCATCAAATAAGAAGCCGGAATCTGTTTTCAGCCAGGAAGCTGTGACACATTACCAACCCAGCATCAAGTAGAGATGGTAAGCCACTATCTGGAGTACAGACTTGAGCATTGAGCGGCTGAAGAGACAGCTATTTCCCTCAGGAGTTGCTGCAGAACAAAACGGAGGTGAAGGAGATTCATTATGACGCTTCTGATGACACTTCTGATGACTCAGACGTGTCTTCTGGGTGTTTAAATATCCAGTGAACTGTTTATATTGTTTGGTAACAATTCTGCATATGGTCCTAATGAGCTTGTTTGTTTTGCTAACCGTAAAATGGCAGTGCGTGAAAATAAATAATTAAATGCTGCTTTAATAATCTGAACATACAAACTTTGTCTAAAGCACGCTGAGAAAAATAGCGAAATAAGTCATCATACATGAGAGAATACATTAAAAAAAAAAGTATGCTCCATTGAACAGTCAGCATGCCATTTTTGAAAATGTGTCAGAATGCAACACCGCTACGAACAATATCCTGGACATAAAGTGTTGGCACAAATGAAAACGGGTCATAGCTAAGCTCTAAAGTTAATTAGCATTCTACATCTTTCCGAATGTGTGCTATGTCTGGTGAGCACCAAATAAAACTCTGTGCCTTGTTATTCTGTCGTTAGCACTCTGATGACCCATTGTTTTCTGCCTAATTAATTCCCTAATGTTGGATTTACTCATGGAAATGTCCATTGCGGCTAGTGCGAAGCTACATGCAATGAGAGTCAGGGGCTCCCTTAGTGGCAATTAGAGATATGGTGAATAAACTACAGGCCTACATGCTCTCAGAGGGAGCGAGAGAGGAAGCGAAGTTCTGTGCTAGTTCTGAGAAGTACACCGCACACGCAGGATGGGTTGCAGCAAACCTTCAGCTAAATCATTTTCAGCTGAGGAGCCACAGTCCAGGCCTGGTGCAACTTTGTATAAATTATTGAAGGCAACTCTTATTTAATACTCATTTTCATTAAGAATGCATAAGGGTTTCTAATGCTCCTTTCAAAAGTGGGTCTTATAACAGCAAGGACTCAGTTAAGCCACATATTGCAATGCTATGGCGCATGCTAGCATGTTGTCCGTCCACAATAACAACAACAACAGCCTCCATCCAACCCACCAACCAACAGGGAGAATCTGAGAACTGCGCCTGTGCTGTGATCTCCTCAGGGGCTGCACACCACGGGTGATCAAAAGCATCCCCATGTATCTCTAAAACATATTATCTAGTGCACTGCATGTGGATAGTACAGTGGGTGGCTTACAAGTATCAGCATGTTACTGCTTGGGCAACCCTTTGACCATTCAAGATGTTACTCCACACTGGATTAATCCCTGCTCTCAGCCCTGCTATGAAATACTTTGCTTTTGCTAAGCATCTATTTGGTTGTTTCCAGTATGTGTTCAGTCATGTGAAAACCCAAGTGTACTTATCTTGGCCAAGTACTAAGCCTAAAGACTAACTGTGAATCTGATCGCCAAGAAATCCGGTTAAAAATGTTTATGTTTTCATCCCAAATTGGCTTTCTGTAAGCTACAGAGGACTCACGCACTGTGCTGTGAGTCCTCTGGGTGCTTAAATTATTTGCAGCTTCTAATGTGAAACAAATGTTTTCCTCACAATCCCTGAGTAAGAATAATATAATGTCACCATGCTCTGCTCCTCTAGAGTGTGCATGATCAAGCTGGACAGCATTACAATCTTGTTATTATGGGATTAGTTTAATAACACCCCCCCCCCAAAAAACCCTCAGTGCTGCTGAAGATCGCAAAGACCAGAATTTACAGTGCTTGCAAATTGGTAAAAAATGTAATTATGTAATGCAATATATATCCATGGAAAGAAATTCGGTAGTTCTTATACATATAACTGTCTGTCCTGTCTTCCTCCCCTCACCTTTCCCTCCCTGAGCCTGGTTCTGCCAGAGGTCTCTTCCTGTTAAAAGGGAGTTTTTCCTTCCTACTGTCACCAAGTACTTGCTCATAGGGCATCATCAGATTTTTTGAGTTTCTCTGTATTATCATAGGGTCTTTACCTTAAAACATAAAGCACCTTGAGCAACTGTTGTTGTGATTTGGGGCTACATAAATAAAAACAGAATTGAACTGTTACTTCAGCATGGCTATTGGTGTCACCAAGAGAGAAACTAGTACATCACAACTTGGCTAATTTTTATAGACAATGATCTGCACATGCATATATAGTATTTCCAAGGATTCTTGGTAACAAAGTTGCTTTGATGTCCATTTATAGTCCAAGTACCATGAGCCAATAACGTTTGACCAGGCTTTCAAGCTCAATTCATCTGTCAAGTCTATGGCCACAATCCCTGCATGTTTATTGTATCTAAGCAGCTCAGGAAATATTCCTGATTCAAGGACTCTCATGCTCAGCCAAGATGCAAAAACACTTTTTTTTACAAAGATCCAACAGGCCAAGAAAGCATTTAGGTGAATAGTTTTGGTTGAGTTTGGAGTAATGACTGAGATAAAAGGGCTTATCAATTAGCTTCCCCCCATTCTTGCTCTCTTTTCGTCTTTGCTTTGTTGCAGGAGCAACACAGTAGCTACAGGCAGTACTTTGTGTAAAAAAAAAAAAAAAAAAAAAAAAAAAAAAAAAAAA